>JAXQKE010000166.1:0-38937 GCA_037042355.1 Candida sp. Y128-05E | reverse complement strand
AAAATATCAAATGCTTCCGAGATTTCTTTAAATTTTTCAGTATCCCCAGTAGGTTTATCGGGATGGTACTTTAAAGCTGTCTTTCTATAAGCTTTTTTGATCTCAGTTTCACTTGCAGAAGGACTGATTCCTAATAAATCGTAAAGTTTAGTTTCTTTGACCATTATTATCTACAAAAGAAGAGTTCAATTGGCTACTGGGGCTCCCTACAACCTTTTATTTATGTTATTGTCGATATGCATTCGAGATATTTCTAGAATCTTCTGGAACACGTGATGAGATTGCTAAAACAGAATAAAAAGGGGAATAAGAGGACAACTGTTCAATTAAGCTATGTAAGAATATACACCAGGGATAGACTAGTATTGATAGTCTATTCATGTTTAGTTAGATTTCAAAATGGAGTTAATTTAATGTTCATAAAACACATTTTCAAAATTTTCAAAAAAAAAGATTTACGAAAATAGGACTAGATAAATCTAGTTCCATCTAATCCTTCTTTTCTTGTCTTGCTTGTTTCTTCAAAGCTCTGACTCTAATAGACTTGTGCATGTCCAAGTTCAATTTATTAGCCACAGCCGAGTAAACTCCAACGGTATTTTCAATGCCAAAGTGCATGAGAGCATGGGTCCAGTATGGAGTATTGGTGGCATATCTCTCCTGGGCACCGTTTCTTTTACCCAATCCATTAAAAACAGATTTAACGAAATTCTTAGGGTTAGGAATGAATAAACTCGATCTTCTAATCTTGGACATTGCTGATGTCACCAAGTAACTAATAATCAATTCGACATCAACGTTTTGCGACTTCAACTCTCCAGCTAAAGCTGCAGACCACGATTGTAAGAATGCTTTCGAACCAGAGTATACTGCCAAGTATGGAGTAGGTAACAATCCTCCAAATGAACCCATAGTTAAGATTAACCCGCGACATTTCTGTTGTTTGGCAGTGGCCACAATGTATGGAGTGACGGTTTGGGTGATTTTCAAAGTAGCAGTAGTATTGATAGTAATAATATCTTGTAATTCTTTAGTAGTAGTTTCTAAGAAAGGCACTGGAATTGAATGCGATTGACCGACATTGTTAATTAAAATAGTCACTGGGAGAGATTTAATAGTCTCGTTTAAAAGCAAATAGTTGGATGATGCATCGGTAGATGCATCGAATGCAACAATTCTAGTTTCAACTTTATACTTAGCTTCAATTTCCGTAGCTAATAATTCCAATTTAGATTGGGTTCTCGACACCAAAACAACATTAAACCCTTTTGCAGCCAATTGTGACGCGTACTCTTTACCAATTCCATCAGAGGCACCAGTGACAACAGCCCAACTACCTTTTTTGTTACCATATTTACTAAAACTGATACCGGGAATCAAAAATAAATCAAAAATCAATGAAGCAAAACTTAAACTGAAAATTGTCAATTTGTAAACACCAACTAAAAGTGCTACGTAGACCAACCCTTGGCCAACCTTGTTACTAGCAACTGTATTAACTAATTCTTGAATTGACATAATTATTACGTTATAATGTAATCAGTTGATGATTTTTCTACCTATAGGCGTAGTATTGGTGTCCTGCAGATAATGATTATACTAAGATAATACAATAATACAGATAACATAGAAATATATATATATATAATAACTTGTTACATACTAACACCGATATTCCAATAGAAATTTCAGTTTGAATCGCCAATTTGGTCAAGAATTTCGACGATATCATCTATGAATCTGTCTAAAATGATTACTTTGCCGAGGTAGTCCATGTAATTGCAATCTATACCCATAAAACCATTCAGGAGTTAACAGTTAGTTCTAGTTGATTTGTGGGGACAACCTTCGTAATTTCTTCTCGGGTGATTAACTATAACTTAATCACTTCTAACTAATTCATTAGATATTGGTACATTTAACTGTATATGGGAAATTTATCAAATTGAGAAGTTGGTTAAACCTTGTTTGCTCGTTACCCAGTTGTTTTTACTATTATTGAATAACATTGGTAGAAGTAGTTCTCATAGAATGCTTCATCCGCCACTTAAATCTCTGAAGAACTTGTTCACTATCTTCACTTCCATATCACATTGAATAATATCTGGTATACCAAAATACGCAAACACACGATCGAACTCTAGCTAACCTGTTCAACTATAATCGCATACTCACTCTCCACTACAACAAGATAATTTCCTCCAACTTTTCATTAGATATCTGGACATTCAACTCTTCCTTATTCGCCAAACGTTGTAGATTATTCAAATTGCGATTTAAAGAAATCTTCTTCCTTTGTAAGTTAATTAAATCTTGATTAATCTTGGTTAACTCGTCATATTTCGTTTCTAGGTTCTTCTGGTCAGACTCCAGATCTATATTCAAACTATTAATCCAAGGGTTATTGAAATTCTTCAATTTCAGTTTATCAGTAACATCTTTAACAATCTTTGAATGAGTTTGAGTTTGATTTTGATTTTGAAATCTGTTCTGAGGCGAGTATCCACCTCTACCTCTACCCCGATAACTTCCCCTATAACCTTGAGAATCATTTTCATCGTGACCATAATGACCATTAGAATTATTTCCACTGTATCCACCCCTATAACTTCCACGATAATTACTACTATACCCATTATAATTACCACGGTAATTATAATTATTATAACCTCCTCTGCCTCTACCTCTTGCTCTACCTCTATAACCTCCCCTATAATTACCACCATTACTATTCAGGTAATACTGGTCATTATAACCCTCATCATAATACCCATTACCTTCTTCTGTCATCTTGATATTAGTACTATGTTTATTATAACTAGACTTACTTAAAGAAAAACATTTTTTATTTTTTTCATTATTTACGACATTTTCACGTGATAATCTCTTAGTTTGCGACATGTTGATGATTTTCCCAATTAGGCCAAATGACATACATGATCTCAGATGGATTCATAGGCTTAAACAAGAGGAGAATCAAGATTTTAAGGAAAGATAAACAGATAATGCTTTATTCAGAGCTACCTATTAATCAGAGATTGGTTGAGAAAGTGGGGGAGTACTCGGTGTTTCAAGTTGTTTGGGATAGAGTTAGTTTAAGGGGCGGTATTTCCATTAAGCAATTGCTGGAGATGGTACATGAATTGGATTCGGTTTTGGAGTTAAATGGGTTTTTAATGGAGGAAGAATTGATTAAGGAGAGAGTGGAGAGTGTATCTAGAAGTAACCCTTCAGAGTTACTTCTAGATAAATTGCAATCTTTTGATTTGTTGGTTGATGTATTGCAAGATATAAAGATTATAGATATGAACCAAGGCAAATTGTATGGGACTTGGAAAGATGGTCATGATCTTTACATAGATGATGAAGATACTATAATTAAAAGAAATCAGAGAGATTCGATCTATAGTAATCTAGATACGTTGATGCAAGAATCGAAATATATCGAAGATGAACCATTTACAGACTCGGATGATGATATGATGTCTCTAATAGGGTGCACTCATAAGAGAACACTAAGTTCTCCTTCTACTATTCAGGAAGCGAGTTTTGCAGAAGAAAAATTTTCCATTAAAGATTCTATCGAATCTTTACAACACCTTCATAGCACCCTAGATGCGAAATTTCACACTATAGACTTGAATCTAAGACAGATAACTTTGCAAAACTCTCAGGATAGAGATAATTTATTGGATTTGTCATTTAAAAATGAAAAGATGATAGAAAAAATCGATTTGATTAGAATGCAAACTAAATCGATAGCCATTAAGTTGAATTTGTTTAAACTAAATCTTGCCAATCCTGAAATGGCAGCAAAATCTTTGCTTTCACCAGACTCAATTTCGTTGATGTCATCTCCGATAACATCACCATCGCCGTTGCTAGATAAATCTGTCGATTTTATCAATGTCGACGATGTTTCGTTCGATATCATCAACGATACATTTGAAGATCTCCTCCCGAGGATGGTGTCTCCCCCTTCAATAGACTCATTTGTTAACAAGGAGATACTAGATGGTTTGGAATCGACAACTTTGCCGGTCAATCAAGCCGATTCCAAGAAGAGTGTAGATTTGCAATTTACAACGGTACCGTCTAATCAAAGTGATTCTAGCCAAAGTCTGGATAATTTACAATTGAATAGGTTGCCGTCCAATAAATGTGATTCCAATCAAAGTCTGGATGACTTGCAATTAACAATATCACAGTCCAAACAAGATGACTCCCAACAAAACGATTTGACGTCAACCGACGAAACAACAAATGAACCCATAAAAAACCAACCACCATCTGAAAACAATCCATCTAATACCACTACCGAATTAATAAAACCACGTTTATTTCCATTACAATCTATTGCCACCCTAATACTCATTATTCTTTCATATTTTGCATCATACTTCTACAACTCTGGCAGTTGAAAAATCTATATTTTAATTACGGCATTATACAACATTTTATATTTTAAATACATTTCGGAAAAGTCATTATACAACAATTTATTTGATTAACTATCTTTTTTTATTCATTTGCATTAACTATGTTCTTATATACTAAAACTAATAACCTTAACCCATATTAACCGATCTTGAATATTCATATTCGTCACTTTCTTCTTCTTGGAAATACGGATGTACCAATGATCTCTTTGCGGAGATTCTATTTGAAGGATCGTAGACCAACATCTTTTCCAATAAGTCAACACCTTCTGCATCCAATGTAGGCACAAATTCAGCCAAGTTTTTCTTTTGCCATTTTGGAAACGATGGTTTGAAATCAGGCAAAAAATTGACATCGGGCCAGGTTTCTTCGGTGGGAGTACCCAAGATTCTGAAGATACGGAAGATTTCGTCAATCTCAGAGTCCCCGGGGAATAATGGTTTTCTATTGCACATTTCGGCAAAAATACAACCGACAGACCACATATCAACACCGGTGGAGTATTGTTTCCCTCCCAATAAAATCTCGGGAGATCTATACCACAAAGTAACCACTTCGTGGGTGTATGCTCTCAAAGGGACCCCAAAAGCTCTGGCTAAACCGAAATCGGCTAATTTCAAATTACCTTCTTTGTCGATCAATAAATTCTGGGGTTTTAAATCTCGATGTAATACACGATGCGCATGGCAATGTTTGATCCCTTTAACTAACTGGTTCATGAACCTTTTGATCATAGCCGCGCCTAAGCCAGCACCTTGGGGAATCGATTCCATATACTTTTTCAAATCCAAATCCAAGAACTCCATCACCAAATATAATTTATGAGAGTCGGAATGTATTATGTCGTATAACCTAACAATATTATCATCTCTCATTTCTTTCAATAACGAGATTTCTCTAATAGCTGTCGAAGGGACCCCTTCATCTTCAGATTCTAATCGAATCTTCTTTAATGCTACCACTCGGTTGTTATGTCTAATATCTAATGCCTTATAGACGACCCCGTAAGTACCTTCACCTATCTTCTCCTGACGCAGATAGTCCGACAACTCAACCATACTATATAGTTAATATCAAATTAAAATTTTCAAAATCTCCATCAAAACATACCTGAAATTTAATAAAACTAACTGAAACGAGTGCTGTGTGTGCTACCTACCAAAACAAGTGGAGTATAGACGTTCTTCCTTACTCAACTAATGAACTGGCAAAATAAAACTTGTCAACGTGAAATTGGCGTTTAAAATCACCTCGCGTAATTCCTGTGTTGATCCAAAGCAAAACAAACGACGGATTTTTTTTTTTTCTACTTTCTACAAAGATTACAAAACAACTAATACCACAATTCCATGTTTATTCCCATAAGTATCCTTATATAACGATTTATAAATTGTATAATTCTATTTCCTCCATAAATTCATTATCCATTTTTTTTTTTTTACCTAGACCAAGGTTTATCTTGCTTTGTGTTAACTTGGTGCAGCCTCTTCTTCTTCCTTCTCTTCTCTGATCTTTTGTTCTTGGATAGTCTCTGGGGGAGGTGTTGCAACCACTAGTTTACCTTCTCCAGCTTGACATATCTTAATCTCACGTCCCCATTCACTATTCAAAATTTGTTTACCCGTGATTCTTCTTTCGGGTTTGGGGTCCAAGATGGAGTAGATGACATTTCGACATCTTGCCCGTTTCAAACTTTCAATTGGCTCGTATCCGCCTTGTTCTTTTCTTTGAGTCAAGTATTCTTCAAAAAATTCATCCTTAGATGGATCAGCTAATTTCCATAATTGTCTTCCTGTTCTCATCGCCATGTAAATCACCCCACAGGACCAGATATCTACATTTCTTGGGTCGAACGATTTTTGCACGAATTCTTCGGGTGCAATATATGGTGAACTACCGCAAATGCCTTGGGATAATTGGATTTCCAGATCCCAAGCTACTTTGAAACATTCAGAGTTTCCGAAATCAGTAATTTTTACTACCCCTGCCTGTGTTATTAATAAGTTTTCTGGTTTCAAATCACGATGGGCTATACCCATATCATGCATATAATTAACCCCATGGATCAATTGTTTGAAGAAACAATCAGCTTCAGCATATTCCAATTTACCGGCGGCAATGATTAATGTGTACAAATCACCACCAGCGCAATATTCCATAACCTCGCAATAATCACCATTGGCGTCTTTCAATAAATCCATTGTTTCAATAATATTCAAATTTTTAAGCGATGAAGATATCACAAATTCCGATGTCAACCGTTTATTGTACTTCTTTTCCGGCTCGCTGGGTCTACGTTTGAACTCCTTTACCGCGTATAATTTGACCTCAGCGACATGAGTTGCCTCGTCAACAACTTTTTTATGACTAACTCTGACAACCCCGAATGAGCCTTTACCAATGACTTCTTGGCACCTTCCATATTTCTCGACAAAACATCTAGCATCGTTGTTCATGGACTTCATTTCCGTGGGCAAATTGTCTAACAACGTATCTGAATCCTCGACAACCTCTGTTTTCTGGACCTTCTTGACCAAACCCGAAAATAGAGTTGGAGGAGCATTTTTCGTCACTTTTGAAGATGGCAATGCTGATTTTGCCTCGTCACGTAGTTTTTTAGCACCTAATAAATCCTTCAACATACTGGTTAATTTCTCCTGTCCTTTGGCTGCACGTAAATAATGTTCATGCGAACCATTTTCCAACATTCTGAAACGAGGCTTTTCAACAACCGAAGGAACTACTGAAGCAGACCTTGAATTTGACGCCGATTTCTCGTGAATCAGGGACGATCTTTGTCGTTCATGGGCACTACTCCTTCTACGGACGGGAACGCTATTTGAACGTTCGTCGTTGGAGGTACCCCCACTTTTTTGTCTCGATCGCTCGGAAACGCTGCTTGATCGATTGAGATCGGAATCAACTTTTTCTTTTGACCCAAACCATCTAGTTTTCTTTCGTTCTGAAGAAACCACCGAATTTGACGAAATCACGGGTGAAATTGATAAAGGAGATTTTACATCAGGGGAACTCTTTTTATTTCTGAACCCAAATTTATTTCTAGGCGAAACTGGAGATTTCGATGTTTTTGCTTTCGCTTTTGATTTTGCCATAAAATCCAGGGAATCATCATTTTTCACTTCGTCTAATTTTAACGACAATTTATTAAGAAACTCTTCGTCTTCTTTATCCAAGTTAGATTTATCAATTTGATCAACTGAATGATCAGATAATTTAAGAAATTTCTTTAAGGATAGCATGAAAAATAAATAAACCTTAATCTGGAGTCAACACGTATCTAAAAATACCTTTTTCCTTCCTTCTTTATCAAATTAATCAAGTAACAATTGCAATGATTCTTGCAAATAATCTCGATTAAAAGAATGTAACAAAATATAAAACCTTAAGCAATACCAAGACCTAGCCAAGAATACCAAGAACTTAATACCAAGAAAAATAAAAACTGAATGATCAGGTGTATCCCTAAACCCGTAAACGATATTGATAAGTGCTAATATGAAAACACTTTACTAATATACCAATAGTAACACCAAACTATCTTAGCAATCACTTAAACTGATTAATCAATATTATCAAGTGAAAAATGCCCAATAAATGAAAAGTAACTATCTACCTAATAAAGGATTGAAACTTAATACCAAAATGAAAGTTATATAAAAGCAAAATATCTTGAATATATCAGGATGACGTTGTTTATTATAAATATAGGGTAAGAATAAAATTAGTCAAATCAACCTTGCTTATATACATTCCTAAAAAATCTTTATGTCGTAAGGCTGATGTCGTTGGTCACGTGCCAAGTCTTTTAGGTGGAAAGTTAAAAATAAAACACTACAAAGGGTCATGAGGACGACATTATGACATTTACTTACTAAGTGGCGATGTTGTAAATGACTATGAACTTAAAGTAGAAGAAATGACCCTAGGCCTAGACAAATTGCAAAATGGATACGAGATGTTTTGACAATGAGATCTAGAAGGCTCTAAAAAAAATTTAGATGAGATGAGGGATTTAAATGGCGTTACCGTTTACCGAAATTATTTTAATTAAGGTTGGCATCGGTTGTTTTTAGTGTTGGAAATATTGAATAGCTATTAAGTAGAATGTGGTTTATATAAACAATTGGTATATGTTTATCTACATATTTCACTTCTTGTTATACATTGTATCTTTAATCGTTAATCATGAGAATTATTTTTTCCTCGTATATTCTGCAAGTGTGGGTGGTTTTCATGTAGAGAACAATTGGTTTTGTGTTATTTCTGGGGATGTGAAATTGGGTATAGGAGAGAAGATGTGGAGTGGTTTCATTTGTGGAGTGGTTTAAGTTTTGATAGTTTACTTATGCAAATTAGCAAAGACGTTTTGGTTGGTCGTATTTAGTTATACTAACTCAGCCGGCTGGGACTAATGGGAGCAAATTGCATCCGATATGCTACCTAGATCGTTAATGTATTGGAAAGTAAGAGAGGAGACTTCCAAATATTAAATATAGTGAATTCATGACCTATTTCCTGTGCTACTTTAGGTCTAGTATTTTTATTTTAGTCTTAGTTGAATACTCATTGTAATCGTACATATTTTGATCTAATATTTCCTTAAGAATCGTTGTATCCTTGACCCCATACGTCGCTTTTAGGGGAAGCTCAAAATCCCCTATGGATGCGTTATTACCGTTATTAATTGACATTTATGTATTAATGGTTCAAATAATAAAAAAATAGAATTTTTCTTACTTCGGAATATCTCACCAAAATAATATATAAAAAATATATATCGTTATTGTGATACTATTTGATTTATAAAATTATCTTATATCCTTCCCCTCTTCAAGGGGCTACAGTCAATTGGTAAGTCTTGTAAAAGCTATCAATCTCTAAGGCATTAGCATATTTATAATCAGGAAAACCTGGTTTATTTAGTTAATTTGGATTATTGGCTAGTACCTATAGGAGCTGATATATAATTGAATAAGAATGATGAAGAACAAGAGACGATAATTAGACTTACTACATAAGTTAGCCAAGGATCATTTAAAGTCTGTAAAATAATGTAATCTTAAGATAATATATGTACATTTCTTTTATAAAATACCAACCTTTAAATCAATATTCTATTCAATTAGTTAGCTTCTGTTAAAAATAGTACAACAAATGTAGATGATATGGATAGTAAAGTTTTAATTCGTTTGAACGAGTTAGCTAGATTTACTAATATACATCCAAACATTTAATCTAATCATTTAAATTAATATTATTTAGATAATATTTTATAAACCATTAAAAGGGCAGCTATACGCTTATTTATTTTATCAATCCAATCAAGGATTCAATAATAATTGGTGTGCTGATGTTTATATTATTTGCAGTGGCTCTCGTGTCGAAATATGACAAAGCATTCCCCGGAATCCCAAAACGAACAAATAGTTGCGCTCCTAATTGAGCTCTAAAGTATTTATAGGTTTTTCCCTAAACTATGACAAAATATAACTTTATCTGATTAGCACAAGTATCTTAAGTCAATTGTTCCATGAATATTCCATTTTAAAAACGTGAATACAAACTAGTAGGTTAACAATTTGTAACCTACATTCGTTCCAGTTTGTTGAAAGCAAACATGATTTCTTGGAGATTACCACATTTCGTATTGTTCCATGTTCAACGTATTAACCTGCTTCGACTATATCTATTCGTCATCATGCTAGGAGAATAGATGGAACTGTGTTCTCCTTTTTTAATTCGGACTTTGGGTAATATCTCCGTTGATAAAAATTAACGGAAGTTAAGAACCGACAATTGACAAGCATGAAATTTTAAACAAATAATAAACTTCAAGTAATGTAATTGAATTTCTGATAATATTGAAACGGTATTGTTTATAGTATTTGCTTGAGTTGAACGTTGCTCTTTGAATAGGTGTCGTGCAATCACAAAAATGAATTAAAAAAATGTATGGCTAATCAATTTTGCTCGGAATACTCATCTACCAAATAGGTCAAGTTATTTGGAAATGAAAAGTATTGAAAAAGTTTCAAATTTTCAATGAATCTTCTATATTTGTTCTAGACCCAAAGCACTAGACTCTGCTGCAAACACTAGTTGCCTAGTATATTTCTTTCAATACGATTTGTTCATGTACATATCAGGAAAATAACAATTACTTGGCAAGATACTTGGCAAGATACTTGGCAAGATCCAGCTCCCAAGTAATATACCATATTTGTCTGGGGATTATGACCTGTTATTTGGAATAATAAATACATGTATGCAACATTGATACAGGCAAGGCGTCCTCTTGAAATCTAGGATGTATCAGTGAAATTTTGAACGAATAATCAAAATTCAGTATGAGTTACTACTCGGACATCTGGTACACTTATTGGATACAAAGAAAACGATACGGGGATATATTCCGTTTGTGAAACAAAACAAAGCTACCGAAATCCAAAGTTTTTCTTGGATCAAGTAAAATGACACGGAAATGTGGTACATATTATGAAATTCAAAACAAAAGTTGCGGAAATGTGAAACACTTTTTGACTGAAAGAAAAAGAAACCACGCTATTCATTAACAATGAAATAATCAACGCAGTCAAGTTCTAGTCAAGATCAGGCGGATATATACATCTGTTGGATGCGTGGGGTATTGTTTGCATTAAACGAAATGAATGTTTCCAAAATATAATATATTGAACAATCAAATTTAGAAAAAATAGAAAACAATAAAGTCTTACCGTGTATCATACCGTTCAAACGAAAACAATTGACAAGAGTATAGCCAATAATTTCTTTTCTATAGTTACCAAACAAGAGGTATACAATTGAAGTTCCCAGTGTGTATATTTTATCCATCTATGTAATTATTTTCCTTTGCAAATCCATTGCAAATTCCATCTATTTAAATATTCTACCTAGCAAATCAATTGCAAATCATTAATGAATACTTGTAAGTCAATCAAGTCATAATAAGACTTAATTTTCGATTCGAGTTTGTCATTGACAGTACCAATTTTCAAAACTTTGTACTGTAAATATTTGACAAAATCATCAAAACTAACAATTGGATTTGAGTCCATTTGTCTACGTTTGTATTTGTAAACAAACTCGAATCTGATATTGTAACATTTTTGTGAATAAAAGTACTGACAATCAAATGAAATATAAGTTGAATCTGAACCCTCTCCATCGTGGAGTATAACATTGAAATCCAACTCTTTTATATATCTAATTAAATGACGACCTAATTCTGCCAACTTATTGGATTCATAAACAATCCTTTCCGTTTTCTTGGTGTATAACCACGGTATGGCTATCGCAGTGTTGTTTTCATTGACAAAGGTGATTTCCTTGGTTAATATTTTAGTTTGGGCCATTACAAAAAAACTTACTCTCCTAACTGTGAAACTGATCCTGGCTCATCTTTATATATTGTTTTCGATGTCAATCAAGGATTAAGTTTTAAATTGTGGTAATAAAATAAACAATTGGCCGCAAAAAAATAAACTCAAAACCTAAAATGGCACCGATTGTTTGATACCTAAATTAACCCATTCTTTGCTGATTCAACAATCACACAGGAGGTGGCTTATCCATGTTAAATTGCTACTCTAAATAAACTCTATCACCAACGCCGGGTATCTCGTCTACACCTATTCATATCCATCAGGGGATCATAGGTACCACCTTACCTAAGGGTTTGCCATCACATAAGCAGAAAATAAAAATATATTATTATCTAAATGCCAATCATACGATGTAAAAAGGATCGTGGCAAAGGTACATGTGACGATGGAGTAACTGGAGTAACTGGACAAGAGGATGGAGAACTAATGAAGTATTGCTTCATAGATACGAATCTAAATGTTTTATTTCTATATGAGATGAATCTGAAACAAAGTGTTTACATAGTGCATTGACCAAATCTAGTGATTTGAGTGAGTTGTATGGGTTCTTCGAGACAAATCGGTTGATAAAGTTTCTATGCCGGCACTTTCAATCAGACAGACATTTACCAGCCCCAAGAGTTCTAATAGGCGCTATACACAACAACCAGAACTTATTATATATGTTGATTTATATTATCTGTATATATCAATATATGCAAGATCATATTTATTTCATTTAAATACCATAGTGAATAGAACATCAAATAGCATCACAGGAGATTAGACACAAGTCCGAGATCTGGAAAAGGCTTATTCTTAGTCTCCAGTCTTTTTTCTTCAATTTTCAATAGCTAATCGAGACTGTTTATTTCTCGTATAACTAAGGAGAATGTCCTAGTTAGGTGGTGAATATGCGGACCATAATCAAAATGCACTTCGGCAAAATCTCTCGCTTGGCGGTGCCTATTACCTCATGCACTCTGGATGATTCAACGACCTTGCGTTGACTCAGTTTAGTGTCAAGCTTATAAATCAACTAACACAGACAATTCGTATTTGTGGCAGACACTTTATGGACTTTGTTTGAAATTGCTCATTAATACTTATGGGCTTTGGTGGAAATACGAGAGATGGGTAATAAGGCGATTTATAGTGGGAGATAGAATGTCCGTATACTCGGTTATCTAATTAATCTATCTTCACCTTCCTCCTTCTCTTCGTCTCTGTTACTGTAATTCAAATGAATTTCGTTTAATTCCATTTAGTTATACCTATTAGATTATATTGAACTAGTTAGTTATATATTTAATATCGTATACTCAAAGTAAATACTAAAATGATGTAACAAAGGAATGCCCCCATCATTGCCATTGTGAATAGTCCTGGCTAGCCGGAACTTGATCTTTAACCCGGTTATCATGATTTGATCAATAATATATTATTTTTTTAAAACAACTTATAAAAATAAATAAATATTGGTTAACCATAACGCTTTTATCGGTTAAGCTAATAGTAGGCCGAGGCGTTCCTGTTTATCTTGGGAATTTAAACCAACCAAATATAATCAGCTTGTCAAATTAGTAAAACAACTTGAAGTGGTGCAATTGTTAATCAAAACATAGATGTATATACTTTTGATCTTTTCTATATCATGTACGACTACTTTTGTTTTAATTTAAAGTTGATTTAGCTACTTCTTAGGCTTTAAAACGTTTTTTTTATTTAAACCTCGTAGTTCTATTGATTTAGTTTCAATATTGAGTGCTTTTCTAAATAATATAGCATGTATAATATCATGCCGATGCCAATGATGAACTATGTACGTGGTCGTTAATTCTTTACATTTTCTCTTTTATGTCCGCCGACAAAACGGCGCTGACATATGAGTATTTGGTTGAATTTGGCCTGGAAGACTCTATTCCATTGAGTTCAATTACCCACGGAACTCAATATACATCAAACTCTGCAAGATATATCTATTATTATACCAAATATCAATTGCTCCGATAAAACTTGGGGACGATGATCCAGATCTACAATACCTTCGTCTTCAAATCTTCATCTCAAATGACTGCTGCAACTGGGACAAAGAGAGTTAAGCCATCCAAGGCTATTAACTAGTTTTACTTAGTGTTTCTCTTGTATTTATGGTCATATGTAGACACTTTCAAACTAAGTATAACCGCTATTCCGAATTTAGATTTTTCTCTTATTCAAGCTCTGGTTGAAAACGTGGATTGATTTATTTTGTGATTCTGCTAGAGTAACAACTTAGATCTAATATACACCGAAGAAAAAAAAAATAGGGGTTTTGTCAACTATTAAGGAGACTAATTTGGATGGGTATACGCTCGCTATTGATCCATTAATCCGAAATATTGCCTGATGAATTGAGACTGTCCTTATCTTCCCCGACTCGCTAATCTATTGCTTACGTTATCGATCTATATCGGCATTTAAATAGTACAAAGTGTAATTATTTTTTAAAAATGTGGCTGATTAATTAGATTTAGCTTGCTGTTAATTGGCTGTTGAAGGAGTGTCTATCTGTCCATACTCTTTCGCCTCAATTTAATACACGCCACGTTCTTGATTATGCATGAATCAAAAAATATTATATGGTTAAAAATGTCTGAGTCTTTAATGAACTCGAGTTCAATAATTATTTGGTATGTATGAATATATCTCGGGATACTTTTAATGTTAACGTCTTGGTACACAATTTTGATTGGACTAGACCATCATCTTCCAAGTAGTCTTATTTATATGAAACTCGGTGAGTAATGTCTTGAAGCGCTGACGAGGACCAATTCTATAAATTATTTAGAGGTATAATCGGGTTCAGCATAGGTCAGATCTTTTGGGTTTTCCCTAACCACCATTATTTTGATTTTGATGATGATTTGAAAGTCCCTGTTATATTTTGAAAACAATTCACCACCTATACTAAAATATTTCATTTTTCATTCTACAATGGATATAATATAACCATCAGTATATTATTTATAAACAGTTATATCAAACAAGTATACTATTGATTTGCATGATATTATGAATATATATTGTTTATAGAATCAACGCAGTAGTCGTTCATCGACTTATGCAAATGCCTATAATTCAAGACCAGCTTGAGATAAATATTAACTTCTTTCTAATTCCACTTCTTCTTTAATAGAGACAAACGAAGTTTTGAAAGTATCAGTTTGTAAAGTAGAAAACTGAGATGAATCATTACTACTGGGTTCTTCTTCTTCAGAAATATTTGATAATTGGTTTTTAGGAGATAAACTAGATTGGTTCTCTGAAGGCACATCAACTGATTTAACTTCATCTTGTGCATAACTATAACCATCATCATCTTCATAAATCAAAATATCTTCGTCGCTAGAACCAGACGATTTTTTGAAGGCCCTAATATTGTGAGTAACATTTGGATTGATACCGGTTGAGATGGTTTTATTTGTACTTGGTAATTGAGAAATCCCTAACGCTTCTAGCGTATTATCCAATGAATCTGGTATTATAACTTGATCTAAATTTAAAGGGAATTTCTTTGCAATCTGTTGATTGAAGGAACTTGGTTTTGATTTGATTGCCTTCAATTTTTTGGGTGAAGGTTTATTGGATGTTTTCTTAACCAATGGTTTGTTGTTAATGTTTGTTGTTTTGGTCTCATTCCAAGTTAATAAATAACGAATGAATTTCAAATTTAAACCAGTCAAAATACCCACAAATATACCTAAAAAGACATTAACCATAAAAAAATGGATGATATTGATCAATAGCAATTCAATCTGTGATTGAAACCATGATACACTTTTTTCATTCCAATCGTCGTTTAATTCTAATAAGAATTTGAGTGGGATAATTATGGGGATCTTGATGAAGGGAATATAAATGGTGATTAGAAACAATAATTTCAAAGGAATAAATATGAAATGGTTCAACAAATATTTATTGAATAAGAAAAAACCGTGAACTAATGGGAAAATCAAATAAACTGGTGATAGCAAAATCTGGATGATTGATTTGAAAATTGCTTGAAAATTGGATGTTGTTGTGAAATTGGAGAAATTAGTTTCTGCATTTGAAGTTGACATGATGGATGAATATTAGTAAATTGATCAAATTATAGTAAAATTGAATTCGGAACGAACGGAAATTGTTTAAATGGACGCAGCAATGCACTTGATGATGATAGCTAAAACAATCCCAGCAAGTGTAGCAAAGTTAATTTCCACAAATTAATCAAAGTAAAATTGACAAAATCGAGTTAAAGCCAAGGGATATTGGGTAAAATGACTACAATGTCGAGTCAATATCAATTTCAAGTGAAAACCGATTGAAAATTAAAATCCGGGGTAAAGTAAGTTTTTTATCCTCAGTTTAAAAAAAACGCGTTTCCAAAAAAGATTCCAAAAAAAGATTTGATAAAATCAAATGATTTGTCAATGTAATTGTTTCGAACGGGTAAGCAAACTTAATTTTAAGTTATGAAAATAATCCTTCTTGTAAATTTATCTTCCTGGGTGACCGGAATAAATTGACGAAAAAAAAATATAATACAAAAAAATAAAATAATAGCGTCAAGAATGTATCAATATTTAATTGATTGAGTCAAGAAAAATATCCGGTGGTATCAAAAAATATCAGTCTCAACTAAGCGTCAAGTAAAAATATATTGAAACGTGATGAAACAAAAGTATCAATAAAATATCAAATCTGATGATATTTTCACTTCTCAGTAAAACCTCAATATAGTAGACGTCAGAAAATAATCAATTCTCGACTAAACCAGGAATAAATCTGTCCTTTTTTCGTTAACAATCTCTACTAGTATTGTAGAGTTAATAAAAGCAAACTATAATGATCACTTAAAGACAATAAGCAAGCTTAGCCTTGTATACTTTACAAAAAATGTATACTATTAATATCAAATGAAAGGAGCAGTTTGACAATCCTATTCTCCTGTTCTAGATCACTCAAGTAATATAAGGATAAACTTAGTACCAATTGATCAGCAGTGAAAGTAACTTAACCAATAATTCAATGGTAAGTATGTATACTATCAAACAGTACAGATAATCAAATATATATGATGTAAACTGGTAATAATCTCTGTTTACAACCAATAAATTAATGTGTCAACTGATATAACCTCCTTAATTGAAAAGGTGACATTTTTTCATATGCTGTGGTGGGAGTGCATATAAATATTTTGGTTAAGACACGTTGAACTTTAAATTGATTCAAAACACGACACCAGACAATGAATAGTTTAATCTTAAATTGTGTTAAATTGCAAGTGGGAGATATGGTCAGTTTGGTAACTCATAGAAGATTATGATTGATTAAAATATGTAAATGTGTAGGTAGATGATTTATTCATCGACTTTCCCTGTTAATTTCAAGTTGAAAGCTGGGAAAATGTAGTTTATAGAAATGTGGTCGTTTATCAAGAAATTGCAAAAGTTGGCAAGACGAAAGGTTATTTTTTTTATTAGGTATAGATAAGAGGAGTTGCCAAAAATAGGAAAATCTCTCTTGCCTAATTAATAGTTTATAACTTCTACAAGGAATTATTTAAATGGCTAGTCCAGAATTATAATGAGGAGGCTTCTATACTCAATAATACATTGTTGGTTAATGGAAGTACATCTTCAATTGTAGGGTAATTGATTACCTTCCTATTCAATTAGTTATACATATTAGTCACTATACCAAAAACCCCCATTTCCTAGTGTTATATAGTTTAGATTGGCTAAGCCAAATTGTAAATCTTTCTAAGCGTTATGGTCGGGAATTGAAATTTTGAGTTCCAAACCATATCAATAGTGTATATTAGCAACCTTTAAAAGAAAATAGTCTTGATTATCTCTCAGGACAATCCAGGTTATGGATGTTTAGATTCATCCAAAACTTCTAAATTACAAAATTCATCCAAAACGACCTTGATAAAATCAATTTTCACCGGATATCCTTATTTGAAGTTAAACCCCTCTATCATTACCTCCGTTTCTGAAATAGAAGGTTTTAAAAGTTTAAGGCAATGTATTGACGATAACTACACTCTTACAATTGGTGTAGGTAAATTCATCATTATTGAGTTGGAACATGTATTAGAGTTCTAACCAATGTTGAAGATGCCTCTGCCGAAAGATCAATATAATGAATACCAAAAAATTATGTTGGAGGTGGATATAAAATGTCGTGGTTCATTATCCATAATTTTTTGTAATCCCTACTTACCTTTCATAAGCACAGTTACCAATAATTAAAACTTAGATAAATTTGTAGGAGGAACTAATGGTGCATAATGGCAGTGTAGGTAAATAATCTCAATCATCTGTTCCATTTCCGTTTATTCATCATCTTTCACTCCGTATACCGTGAATCCAATTTTTTCAGCTTGTTTCAATAAAGCAAGTTTCATGGTCTGATTAATATAAGTTCTCGTTAAACCCAAATAGAAGTTAGGTTTGGTGAAATTGTCTGGATTGAAGAATAGGGTTAAATAATTACCATTAAGATTCAATCGAGTCAAATTAGGTAAAATCACATTTAAATTGGGGATATCAAATTCACCAATTTCATTATCGTCGAAGCAGATACTTTTGATTGATTTAGGTAAATTCTGAATCATTTTCAATGAAACAACCTCTAGCGAATTATCAACAATGAGTAAACTTTCTAGAAACGGCGGGAATTCGATTGAACCAAGTATATCGTTATTTTCAGAATCAGAACTTCTTATAGAACATCTAACGAACGACAATAATCTCAATTTCATGAATTTAGACAAGACGTTACCCCAGCTTGATGAACAATGTTTACCAATATCACAATCCTCAAAGGTTAGGTAAGTTAAATTATGGGCTAAAACATCAGAACTGGCAATAAAGATTTTCATAACACTAGCAGTTATACTGAATGGATTCTCAATGAATAATTCTGTAGCATTGATATACATATGCACATGACCAATAGATTGGAAATATTTACGATAACGGTACAACAATTCCTGGAAATTATAATTACATTTGACAAAATCGGAATAATCAAAATCTTGTCGAGTGAATATAATATTTAAATTATTAGTTGATGTTGTAATAAATAATTCATCTTCAAGATTCTTTTCGTAATTCTCTAAACATATTACCGTATCATAATCATTTTGATAAAACCGATCATGTTCATTGACGAGTTTAATGCTTTTTCGATATAATCGTTCATACGCTAGCATCTTCACCAGCTTGGGCAAGTACTCGCTCACCAATTTGATTTCATTGACTGTTAGTAAGTTGAATATTGTTAGAATGATTTCATTTGGTAGATCATAAAACAACATGGGGGTTATCAATTTACACTTTGGATTCTGCTGCGAAATTTACCAACTTTGCTACCAAAATTCATATAACTTGAGATAACTAGGGATCAAGGGGTATAGGTTACAATGGAAGCTATATATTGTAGAGTCGAATAAGCTGGTTGTCTATCTAGCAAAAATTAGAAAAATTGGAACATATCTAAGAAATTTTGCCATATATTGTTAAGCTGGTCTGCGTAGCAAACATGAGAAGGAACGGAACATATTTAAAAAATTTAGGCGACAAACGTACCAGGAGGGATGTGAATCTGTCGATATGTTTGTAGCTTTCATTTATCCGATAAGTAATGATTATTCGCCTCCAACTCAAACCATATTTCCTCTTTAATGGAAATCTTTAGCGTAGAATGTCGCCTACTTTGAATTTTGTGTTTCTAACAAGGTTCTACAAGAGTTGAAATTTCAGAAAGAATGAAATTAACAGATACATGTTCCATGTTACATAAGTGTGATATGCACAATAATTTTGAGCTTTCGTTGTAATCACACCTTGAATAAAAATGTAGCAATCTTCTGATATGATTATGTATACCAATACTTCAACTTCAACCAATGATGTCAGTTTACTTCGAATTGATTTGCATCATTGAGCCTAAATACATCGATATCGTTGCTGAAGGTTTGTAACATCACTACTTAACATTGCATAGCTTATTTAGAAAATCTTGCCAAGGTAAAATAATTTATGTATATTGAAATAGTTAACTTTTATAGAATATAACGTTTGTACTCAATACATTGACGTATGCTTTCTTTTGTTTAGTTTCGAATTTTTGCCAGACCATTTCTATCGTATGGCCCTGGATTACGAATATATGGATCTAATTGAATATAGTTATTAGATAATTCAATATTGATTCTGATTTTCTCTTCCAAGTATTTCGAACTAATCTCGGGGTTAGTGGCTTGACACCATTTTATGGTACAAGAGAATAATCTCATAAATAATTCGTCCCGTTCTACCATTAATTTTTGATACCTTGCATCCAATTTTTTTGGTGGAGAATCATCACCAGGCTGAGGGATTGGATATTCCGGTCCCGACAAATCAGTTCCCCCCAATTCTTTAGGAATATAACTGGGTGAAATATATTTCGATAAATCATTGAAATCTTTGGTGAAGACAATTTTCGATGCAACAACTGGATCTAACCAATGTTTAATAATATTCCACACCGTAGAGAAAATCCAAGGAGCACTGTGAACATAGATCTTACCTAAGCATTCGGGATAATATGCTTCAAACGCTACTGCCAAAAACTTAATTGCTGTATAATCAGCATTCTTTAATGTAAACCCATTTAAATCAAAAACAATAGAATAAGTATCGCACGATTCATTCACTTCCCGAGTAAATAATCGACACCATTCGATACATAAGATTGAATATCTTTCAGTTTCCTCGGCGGAAGCATCAGAACCAAAGTGTTTTTTCGCTAAGAACCAATAAATTGGACTTTGTTCGAAATCTGCACCGTTAATCCACGATTTTTCAGTCGTGAAATTCTTAACCAAACCTTTATTTTCACCGTGTAAATATGAAGGAGCATCACCTTCCATAGACTTTTCATGAACATTAAGGTCTTTTCTCCACAACATGGCCGCAGAGAACATTTTAAGTGCATTATCAACATGCCATTTTCTAGCTCTAACAAATTTCAAGACAAAATTATCGGGTAAATCTTGTCTTAAAATACTGATTAAACCTTTTTGCCAATCACCGGGGCTAAGTCTAGCTATATCAGAATTAACTTGGGGGACAGCTGTGACTGGAGTTTTCGGAGTTGAATGTGCCAAATTATTATTGGCTCCCTTGTTAGCTCTTGATGAAATGGTAGGTGTATCATCAGGGTAAGTAATAGTTGTAGAGGCAGTTATAAATGATTCCAAGGATGCGGTATCTGATTCATCATAATCATTATCTGGTTCGGGGTAATTTTTATGATCTTGAAACGATAACTTATAATGATTAACGTAAGCATTAACCACCAGTGGATCCGGTTTATCACTTGGGATATATCTTTCCGATAACGAATTATGTTCAATTTCAAATAATCTGGGAGAATTAGCTGGAGGTGTTGGTTCTTCTTCAACTTTGGGAGCAGAACCGAAAAATCCACCCTTTTTCTTTTTAGAATTAGTGGTGCTGGCACTGGTGGTGGAATTAAGTGAGTTCCTAGTACCAGTCCGGTTCAAACTACTTGTAGCACCTGGGGAGATTGACGAAGCAACAAACGATTCTTTGTATTTCAAATCGTCTAGAGAAATAGTTATGTCATACCCCCAATATTTCAAAACTTGAGCCCATACTTGTTTCAAGGTGATTTCTTCTTGGGCTGATAGAGATTGTAACCTCCCTGGCCTGAAATTGACGCCAGTTGGGATCACCACTTTATGTTTTGAAAAAATGGAACCATTATCAACACTTTGATTATCAATAATTTTATTATCATCGTGTCTTTCGTGTCTTTCGTGGGTGGAACGTTGACGATCACGACGAGTTCGATTTCTACGTGGTCTAGCTGCAGGTTCAAAACCGTCACTTCCACGTCTTTCGTAGCTGCTCGCATCATGATCAGAACTTATAGAATTTGATGGTTTTATACCATAACCGCTATGGCTCTGCGAATCATCTCTAATTCTTGATTCTCTATTTCTTCGTTCTCTTCTTCCACTAGAGCCCCTATCTTCCCTGTTTCGCCTTTCTCTTCTATTGCCTACTCGTGCGTTGACGTTGCCTACTTCTTCGCCGGTTTCGTACTCATTTAGCGATCTGTCATTTAACGAGTTATCAACTAACGAATTATCGGCCAATGAATTGTCAGCATATGAATTGTTAGCTAATGAGTTATCAGCTAACGAGCTATCAGCTAATGATTTACCATCGGTGTCTTTACTTCTTCTAGAAGTAATCAGGGCCACCTTCTTAAGCTTGGCACTGAAACTGGATCTCTTACTGGACATAAATACTGAGGTGAAAAGGCGTTACTTTGTTGATAGTTTAAATAAAAACCTTAAAATGTTTGTTTCTATTAGAATGTTGTCTTTATTAAAACAACACCAATGGGTGAAAGGGAATAAGAACATGAAACTGTACTCCACTTTGTATGACGTTCCCATTGCTATACTTTCACAGTACCTTTTCTCATTGGGGAAACTAGCAAATTTAATATTTCTTCTTTGGGACAATCTCCGCAGAAAAACGACCTATTTCCGCATCTCACATGACGCACAATTATTCAACCGAATCAACTATTTCCACTCTGGTCCACTGATTAGAATGCAAATGGAATTCCTCGGTTCCCAGCTTTCACCTACATTCTTTTCTTTTTACCGTTACAAAGTAAATCAACCTTATTTTCATGTAGCAGTGCTCAAGATTATTCATGAAATTACCGGTAATCCAACAATAACAACATTATGTACCACTTTGACGCAACCACTTCCCTTAGTGGGCCATCGTCTGAGTCAATCTAATTATCTGCGGGATTGGCGTTGAGAGTGGTAGTAAATCAGCACAAGGGGTAAATGAATTCAGTAAAAATATTTCAACAATGAGTTTTTTTTGCCTATTGGCTGTACGATGATTTGCCATTTTTAGAGATGAGATTCTGAAAAAGGAGGTTTTTGTTGGGAATGCTTTCTAGTCATACGCCAAGTCACTTAATGTTGCACTGCGTACAATACTATAAACACTAACCTTATTGAATGAAAGGCATTTCTAATTTCAACGGCAATAGCAATTAAGTTTCAAGAATTTCAAAATATTACTGGAAGATTGTTTGCATGTAGGAAACCTTATATTATCGTTTCATGAAACGATATTGACGAAAGATTGCCATGACAAATGGAAAATTAATACTACTACAGGTGGATATTATTATTTTTCTCTCCATTAAACCATATAAATGCTAAAAAAGTTTTACGAGTATTCACTCGATATGCAACATCAATAAGTAATAAAATTACTTTAATCGTAAGATTATAGCGACAAGTCTGGGCCAGTCTCTATAATATCTATATATATCATTAATAATTAATATCTCTGATAGGGGTAACCGGTATATTGTCCCTGTAACGGGGAAACATTCTCAGTTCAAAACTCCTCTTATCGAGACGACTCTGAATTTAATCAAAATCTGGCATCAATCAGGTTAGGAATCATCAGAGTAGAATTCTGGGAATGGTTGGGTATTGTGGGTTAGAAATTGCTATTTCTATTTTTCCTGTTCTTCAATATATTCTTGATAGTAGTTACCAAAAACCTGGAAATGGAACTTGCCCAAGATTTCAATTCTATTGGCGATAGATTTCAAGTCAAAGTTGTTTAATTTATCGCGCTTGGTGGGCAGGTTTGAATCCAAATTCTTGGAAATCTCCGCCATTAAATCTTTGAAAATCTTGACTTCCATCAATTCGTAGACGGGGGAATTTGGTTGGATATGTTTAATGAGCCAGTTGTAGCCGAAATCAATCATATCCAGAGGCAATTCCGCCAGGAGTAAATCTTCCTTTTGGGTATTTTTAATCAACTGCAACACAATCAAGTTGATATTCTTGGTCCATTTGATATTACCATTGGAGTCGGTAACAATGGATAAGATTTCCGCTTGGATCTTTTGTAAATTGGCTGGGTTGTTTAATTTGGCATCTTTGTTGAATTGGACAATCAAGTTTTTGTAAAGAATAATACATAACTGGATACAGACCAATTGTCTTACATCAGCACGAAGCAAGATTAAACGGGTGTGATCAAATATTAAAGTGGATGGGAATTCTGAAGTCATTTTGCGACAACTCAACAAGTCGATAATTGAAGAAAGGAGGCACGCTTTCGTGTCGAGATTTTTCTGGGTATAATTATTGTAAAACCAGGCCAAAGAATCGGAAATATTAATCTTTTTACTAACAATCAAACTGTTGAAGTAATCCTTTTCGAAATCAATGGCAGTTTCAATAAGAATAGGTCTTAAAATTCTTATTTGATGATTGGCGACATCCAACTTCATAGCTTCCAAGATTTGGAAAATAAACCTAAGTCCACTAACCAAATACTCTACTGAGTTCAATTTATAAGCAAGCGCAAATTTCTCAATCATTTCTTGAATCCAAGAGTCGCGCATTGGAGCGCAATGTAATTTGAAAATATCACCCAACCACAACGACATTTGAATAAAATCAAACTGACCATGGTTTAATTGTTGTATGAGTAAATCTATATCCATAACATCCAAAACCAACTGCTTATCTTTACTAGGGAGCAACGACAATAACACATCGCGAAGCGTTGTGAATAGTATAGGTAATCTATTAATCTTGATATTGTCGCACTTGTTAAAAAACTGTAAACACTCGTTATTAATCTCGTACCAGTATTTATCGATAATATTCTTTTTACGTTTACCTCTTTCACCATCCAAGTTAGGTCTGAATTGTAACTGGGGATCGAACAAAATATCATGACGAAGTTGGGGATTCTTTAATATTTCATTCAAATCTATTTCCTTTAAAGACTGTAAGTTTATAGGTGGTAATGGAGGAATAGGTTTCGATTGGTTGTATGATATTATGGGTAAACTGCGTGATCGGAACCTTTTAATATATTTTGGTTTCTTTTTAGGAAAGTCATCGTTTAATTTTAGTCTCTTGGTGTCTTCTTCATTGATAACTATTTCTTTACGTTTCTGTTGAGACCCATCGAAACAAAGATCCTCTTTGAATTCTTCTGGTTTGTTATCTAAATTCATTTGAGCTAAGGGAGAGAAAATCTTAAAAAATGTAATGAGCAAATGACAATTAATAAATATGACAGAGGCAATTGGAAAAAGAAATCTCAGCGTGAAACTTAGAGTTTCTTTTGCGCAGGATAGAAAAAAATATTATAAACTACCCAGAAAAAAAACATGAGAAATCTTGCGACAAGTGGTAATACAATAGACTACAAGTATCAGAATAGAATAAAAAATAAGGAAAGAAGAGAAGAGAAATATACAAATATAAATATAAACAGTCAATAAATAAATACAAATTACCTCTACTCTTTCTTTATTCCATCCCTCCCTAATTCCCACTATCGCTCTCCCTCTTTCTTTTCGGGAGATATCCGATGCATATGCACCCAGAATAAAAATATTATCTCACCTACCCCCCTTCTACCACCATCGTCATCCTGGCTTGGTGGTGGTTCCACCGCCACCCAGTAGCAAGGTTCACTAAAAAGTAGTTTATTTTCTAACCTTGCATGGTTTGCGTATATGTACACTAAAGATTGGCTGTATTATTTATAGATCCGGTGGTGAGTTGAGGTGACTGAGGGCGAGCGCAGATGAATTTCGCAGTGCGAATTGGATTATCATGACATGACCTTCGACAATACAATGGGGGTGAACAATCACCCAATGCAATGGAATGTGTTGCATTTTGCTCCACCGGGGAGGATGTAAACGATTAAAATAGAAAAGAAAAAAGAATTACACATGACTTGCAATGGGCTTAACCTGAAAACAATACTACGATTGTCAATTTATCTGATGTGCCGTGAAAGCTATTGGCTTGGAATATCATTGAGCAATTTAGATGATGCGCCGCGATAATATATTGGCTTTTTTCCCTTTGTCATGATTATATAAATCGATTTGAATTTCATCACCTTAGGGTCCCCCCTGCACCTGGGACTATCCTAGTATTTTGCTCAGCCGTTATGTAGTATGAGCAATTTATCCAAGGCGATCCAAGATAATGACAAATACCATTGTATTGTTGATCACGTTGAAATGAAATGAAACTGCCTCGAATAGAGCTGACTGTAGTGCGAATATACGAGGAGGCTGTGAGATTGTGGGGGGATACGGAATGTGTGGATAATGGTAGTGCTTGATGGGTAGCAACGGTATGTAACGAACCATCGTCTGTTGCACAGCTGCACAGTTGTACGATCGCCGCCCCATCCTTCCTGACCTTCCCTTCCCTCTCTTCCAACGATCTTACGTCTGCAATGAATCTAATAACACTTGTGTTCTTTTTATTTTTTTCTTTTTTTGGTGTTTTTCATCCACCTCAATAAATATTTTTTATGTACCAAAGTTACATATATTGTCTTTTATATTGTTCTTCACCTAGAACCACTCACCTCATCGACATTGTACTCTTCCAAAGAGGTATTTCACAGAATACCAAAGAATAACTCAAAGAATAATGTAGAAAACTTAAATTCTCGTTTCATATTTATTAAATTCGAGAATGTCGACGTGGTGAAATCTATATGTAAAGTAAGATTAAAAAAATGACGCATATGAGCGGAAATACCTAAAGTGGCTAAGGTAAAAGATTGGCGATGGTTAGCGGAAATTGCTCACTCGAAGGATTACAAATGAAACATTGCACCAGTTAAGGTTGTTAGGATGTCAATAATACAGAATAGTGAAAAAAAAGCAGAACCCCTAAAAAAATAAAGAAAATAACTTTGATAATATTAAAAAATAAAAATCAATTATCGTCTCTCAGCGATGGAATTATGCGTATTCAGTCATTTTATATCCAAAATATATCTATTTCCGACACTTATGTGGTAATATTATCATTAAAATGGATCATACGTTGCATGGATTAGCCATGGATGTACAACGTTGCTAGGGTTATGTTTTATGGACGTGGATATATCTCCAAAATAGTCAATGGAGAATGTATCTTGTAGAGTTATGGAATGTTATTACAATCATTATGTTATTTTTTCCGATATACAATTTTATTAACCATATTGTTCCCTTTATCTCATAATTGCTATTATTAATGTACTTGTAAATAATATTAATTCCTGGTTTGGTGCCCACCATTTGTTAAAAAACATTCGCCATTAGGTATTTCTTATCGGTAATCATCCTACTAGCATAAGCTACAATTATCTAATATACAATTGCTTGTGGCAAGATAAACGTAAATGTGGTTTTTCCAGGTGTTTCACGTCGCTAAACATAACCAGTAATTCCAATTATCGGTAATAGACCTCCTAACAATCTTGTTCCTGCAAGTACTGAATCTGGCATAAGCTACCATTATCCCACTTAGATAATGTACTATTACTCATGGGGAATATACGTAGATGTGGTCTCACCAAGTGTTTCATGTAACAATTAAACATAATAATTATCGGAAAGTGACCTACAAACAAAATGCCGTTGCTGGTGACAATAATAAATTTACGACGTAGATAATACCATGAATTCTGGCAAAATAAACGTAAATGTGGTCTTTCCAGGTATTTCAGGGCGTGTTTCACGTCGCCGTAAAACAAATTCAACTAGAACCTAACAGAAATCGTTCTACTAACCAAAAAGTTACAACCTTAAAGCGAGGTTAAAAACCTTCCATGGGGGTTTTTACATATCCGTCTCTAGAATAGGGTTAAATGGTTACAGACGTAAACAGTTCTATAGCTACTATGTAAAATTAAATCTACTCTTTGGGAACCAAAAAAATAAAATGATTTTTGTAATTATTTTGTGAATGCAATTATATAATCTAGCATAAGCTATTACCAATTCTTTCACAAAGCAAAACGACACCTATCCTCTGAAAGAGACATCGTACCACAGGTACGACAGGTGTAGACTACAAATGGAAATAGACCAAGGACCAAGTAGATCTTCTTTTTTATCCCCCAAAAAAACGGTATGAACCCCCTGTTCCAAACCTAATTTTTTAAAATATTGGTTTGCTATAGTCCGATAAGAAAATAACGATATTATTTAACCCCTAAGTAGATGGCCCTTGCTTTTTGAGGTGAGAGACCAGAGAAGCGAGCAGGAAGCAACAGAAAAGGATGTGATGGTTTGAGGTGATGGTTTGCCATCACATTGTTTAGCTCTCTTGTAAAATTTCTATTATCAACTTTGTGGTTGCTTAATAATTCTCACTAAGAAATTATTAATCGGATTAATCGCAACCATGTCACCTGGTATTAATCCGCTATCAAATCGAGATTCTCAGCTACATAAACCAGCACCGGACCCACTGGAACCGGTGTCGTTGGATCCAACTAAGCCTGTGTTCTTCTCAACCTCATCGTCATCATAACGCCTAAACCGTATTTTTTCCATCTCTCTGTCCACTAAGTCACCCTACATACAATCTACATGGTACATTTTAGCCGCCATGACTACGGCCAAAACCCACCGTAATCACACGCAACCGATAAACATGGATTAGCAAGTTGTACAGCGAACTGAAATTGCCTCACCGACTGATTAGCGAAGACAGTGCTGGAACCGGCGAACACCCAGGGCTTATGGGAAGCAAAAAAAAAATTTAGAGACAATACCAATCGAGCAAATAAGACAATGGAGAGATGAGATTGGTTATTATTAGTCAGCTAGTGGATATGTTCTAGAAACTGATCTCCTCAAAGATTCCAGAAGAAATAAACAGAAACAGTGTTGTTTGTGTATGCTATTGTTGAAACTATGGAGGGATAATTTTCTTTTTAGGAATATATAAGTAAATTGAATTCCATAGTTGTTGTATTTTTATTTTTTTTTCCAGATAGATCTTAAAAATTTCAAATAAATTTATACTGCAGTAATTTATTATTTAATATAATATTATTTAGAGTATTTTCAAAGAGATAATAATTCTGGTTAATTTATTATTACAATATTACATTTATTTTCTTTATTTTTATTGAAGACCATTAATTTTGAAATTTTCAATATATGATATATTGAAATAGTTGATTACGTTCTTACACATCACATATCATCATGTCGGAGGATCCTGAGCGTGCGCGTACTCCTCAGGATACTAAGAAAACACAGACTGTGTTTATACACAAGTTATACGACATGCTCCATGATCAGTCCATCTCACATTTGATTTACTGGTCGGGCAACTTGGACTCGTTCTATATATTACCAGGCGAAGAGTTCTCCAAGGTATTGTCGTTGTATTTCAAACACACAAATATTGCCAGTTTCATCAGGCAACTAAACATGTATGGATTTCATAAAGTTAATGACAATTTTAATGAAGAAAAGTCGAACAAATGGGAGTTCAAACATAGTATCAACCAGTTTAAAAAGGGGGACTTGGATAGTTTGAAGTTGATCAAGAGGAGAAGTTCTAAAAATTTGAATAGTCATAAGGAAATTGTCAACTTGGCCGTTACTAGTAATCCATCCCAAGGTTTACCTCTACAGCCGCAAGCACACATGCTCGGTCAACAGCAACCTGCTCCGCAGCTTGGTCCTGCTCCTGGATCTGCTCCTGGATCTGCTTCTGGCTCCAGTCATGGCTCCATTTCCACTCCATCACATACCCATTCGCACCCCCACATCCCCCACTCGCCTTACTATGAGGAAAATCAATACTCGCCATCATCACACAACCCAGCTTCCCCCAAACGACCTCCTTTGAATCCAAATACCTCGTTTGAGCATAATATCAATTTCAAGTTTATTGAGCTCAATAATTATATCAATAATTTGAAATCAGAATTGAATTATTCCCATTCGAAAATTGAATTTTTGGTTGGAGAGTTTAAGAAAAATCAACTAGATTTGATTAGTTTGGTCGATATCTTTGATAAATATATAGCACGCGATAGCGTGAAAGCTGAGGATCAAGATCAGGATAAATCTTCCATTTCTGCCGATTTGAATAATTTAAAATCATCCATATTAGCAAAATTAAACACTCAAATTCATCAATCTACGAGTTCCAATACTTACCATTTATCAGAAGGTAATTCGAGAAACCCTTCCAATTCAAATATTCAGATTGTTCCCCAAAGTTATCCTTTGAATCCTAACTATACCATTTTTTCTCATAATGAAGTGGCGATGAGGAATGTGAGACAAAGGCCGTCTCAATCCCAAGGACCCCAGGGGGGTCCACAGGGCCCACCGCCACCACCACAGCAGCAGCAACAGCTTCCCCCACACGAACGAAATAGATCGGTTTTCATGGATCCTTTACAACCAATACCCTCCCGAAAAAATTCAATAGTTTTGCTAGATCAACAACAACAACAACAACAACACCATGATCTAGCTTCAGCGAAACTTCGAGCTGGTTCAACATCATATTCCCCGTTAACTATCGGTGGACCAAATAACCGATTGAATTCCCCCAATCCATTAATCAAATCGACCTCACCCCATTCACAACTTCCACCTAATTCAACCATTCCCCCACCTCAAATCAAATCATATTCCCTGTATCCATTTCCCAATATGGTCCAGGAAAATAAACCAATTAATAATGTGACTTCAGATCGCTATTCTCCTCATCTGCTTACCACCAGAACTAACTCCTTGCCGGTACCAATAATAGAGCACCCGCCACCTTCCCAACAACAAGATTATACCACCCAAAACAATTCATCGGCTAATTACTATATTCAAAGAAACTCCTTCACTTCAATGTATGATCAACAACGAAGCCGTCAATCTTCAGCACAAACTTCAATTCCTTACAACACAAAACAACCCATGATACCACCAATTCAAAAGCAGCAATCCCAACAATCACAACAGTCTACCACTTCATCCAGTACCAACCCTATTTTTCGATCAACATCACCATCGTCGAATCCAAATAGTAATCGCTTACCTTCACCTTTATCAACTAGTTTGCCAAGGTCAATACCGAATCCTTCAACAACTCCAAAGCAAGAGAAACCTTCCAGTGGGAAAAATCAATTGCCTTCTGTTTCGGAATTAGACAAATCTTTAAAAACTTCACCACATTATTCCCCAATGAATTCCATTTTAAATGATGATGATTCTAAATCTAATTACGATAAAGATGCTAAATTCAAAAAACGGAAATTAAATGATAACGAAGTAACTACAACCTGATAGACAAGAGTCATATCTGTTTCCAAATGAAACAAGGACCTTATTTGTAATATTAAATGTATAATAGTATGTAATTTTTTAAAAGGATTTTAACGTATTAAATACAAATATTTATTGATTTATTTATGCTAATCTTGATCTTTAGCAATAATTCTTCTTAATGGATCAACGTATTCCTGTTCAAGATTTTCTTTGACATAAACTATATAGTATGGTGTGGCTGTATTTCCTTCACTGAAATTGAATATCTCTGACATTGGTACTTCTGAAACTACTTCATCATTGTATTTCCGGAATACATTTCTATGGGGATCTTTGATATATACCCAATAATGACCATAACTAGCTTCACCACGATGAATAAATATAGCAAAGATTGAATATCCAACTTTTGTATAATCGCCGAATTGATTTGAAACTAAATCTTGTAATTCCATTAATCGGAAATTGATTGATTGAAGTTGATCCTTTAATTTTTGAATCTCTCGTTCAATTATATCAATCGTATCCGCACTTATTCCGAAGTTTTCATCATTCACAACTTTTGTTTCAAGATACTTTTTTGTTGCAGTCAATGATTCAATTATCGTCAATTTGCTATCTTTATCAGTTTCTAAGATATCTTGTTTTTGATTAGTCAACTCATGAATCTCAGCTTTCCATTTAAAAATCTCATTTCTTTTGTGTAAAATATCTTGATCATCAGTCTCTAAATATCGATCAAGATATATAGTTTCACTGAATGGAATTGGTTGTAAAGATTTATATGCCATCAATTTTTCTCGATCAAACATCACTCTTTGGACATGGAATTGTAAAACGTCTGGTAATTCAGCAATGGTAAGAGATTTCTTACAATCACCTTCTTCCAATTTCACCAAGTCTTCACTGAAATAATTATCTAGAGAGTCATAAATATCTTTCGGGTTATCACTAACATTAATGATCAAACTGAAAAATCGTTCGAATGATACTCTAGTTTTCGATTCATCTTTGTCCAATGGTGTTATTTTTTGTTTTATTTTCCCGTAGAATAATTTCTTGATAAGATCATATTGTTCCCCATCTTCATCAACTTTTTCAGGTTCAAGTGCAGTTTCTATTTGATAGGTTACATTTTCAATACATTCAGTCACATCCTGTTGTCTTCCGACTTCAATAGTACTCTCAATCTGATCAGATCCAATAGGTAATAGTTTTGGTTTCCCATCATCTTCTTCAACCTCAGAGACTACCTTTGGTGGTAACATTGTTCCATCACTTTGCTTTTCACCGGAATCTGTTGGATTTTCGTCAATCGCAGCTTCGGCTTCAGAATCAAGAACAGTTATATCAACTTCCATACTATCTGGTTCAGGAGTATCAAGAACAATTGGATTATTTTCGCTGATTAACTCAATGTCGTCATCAGTATCCAAAACCTCAATTACATCTGGTTCTTTCTTTGTATCTTTAAATGTAACATGCTGAGATAATGGCAAAAATGCCATATATGCCAATTCCTTTGTTGGTTGTACACATCTTCTATTAGTGTGGATCATTTCGTCAAATAGATATCTCAAGTGGTAAATAAATTGGTTTGATCTAGTAATTTCAGAGTCTTCGACTTTCCTTCCACCAATTTTACGATCTTCATGCAAATTGATAATGTTGATATTTCTTTCATCAAATGTCAAAATCATATCCCGTAAAGGCTTGATACAGAAATAGTATTGCAATAAAGAATTCAAATAACATGTGTTCCCAATATTGTCTAAACCAGCAGGCCATGAATCAGCTGGAAGAAGTGAAGAATCAATCTTACCAGTTTTCACGAAACTGGATAATATTTCCGATTTTCGGGATTCAGCTACCAATTTCATACTATATCTCAATGATCGTACATCGAAATCATCACCTTGGTAATCGGGCTTCATTAACTTGTTCTGAAAGTTGGTAATCACAGTAAAATCAGAATCAGATGCTGTAGAATCCAACATTTTATAGGCCTCTTCGGTGTTCATATTTGGTAAAGCAATAATGTGGGGCAACTTGGTTTCTATATAATCCAATAATAAATAACTCTTTCTATTAATGGCAACAGATAATAATGAATTATGCAAAAGGACCACTTCGTCCGAATTTGAATTGAATCCATTTGATTGAAGGATTTCATCTAATTTGAATTCATACGCGGTGACCACAACTTCATCTTCAGTTATTTCCTCTATATTTAGCTCATCAAGGGCAATATCCAACGGAATAACTTCTTTGTGGATGAAATTCATCAAAAATGGTGATTTTTTGGCATTGGCAATAACTTGCAATTGTTTACGAAAGTACATGTAATTCTTGGAATCATTTTTGTAACTTGCCCTGTAAACTGCAATAATTGCCTCTTCATCAATCAGGTTGGCATCTTTTATTTCACTAATTCCAATACTTTTCAATGCATTTGTGTAATCGTGGTAACCAATCAACTGGCCATGGTTAGCCAAATTGCGTAAATAACTTGTCAATTTGGATGACGAGTTATTGACATAATTAGCGGTGTTTCTAATTGAATCCACATAATGTAATGTGTTGCCTGGGTCTGATTTGACAGTGTTTTCAAAACATTTAATGACTACTTCATCTTGGAAGTAAGGCGATACTGATAAATTGGTCAAAAACGGCAATTGTTCTGGCGTCGAGTTAAAGTTGAGCTGTGAATTGTGTCTGTCCACCTCAGGGATAGCTTGGAAAACGGGGGATGCATTATCGGAAAATGAAAAAGCTGATAGGTTATCCTTGCAGTATAAACCAGAAAGGTAAATCAATTCTAAAGCTCGTCTAATATATTCCTCTTTCTTTTGGGGTAATAATGCTAAATTGGGGGGCACGATCTCCTGAGTTTCTTCTTGTAAACTGAACCCCAATTTATCGTACAACAAATTGATATCAACGTGTGAGTCCAAATAAGACGTCTTCAAACTGATAGTTTTGATATTTTCCTGTGGTTTCATTAGTATAGGCCCCTTTAAAACCAGAATAAGTTTCTTAAACACAAAGGCAGTGGTTGGGCAATCCGATTTTAGTTCTGGGTATTTAGTCAAACTAGCTTCGAATCGTGCTTTTATCTTTTCAGGATCAATGATTGATTTCAAGTCTTCACCAGTGAAGTGTTGACTATAGATAGATACTCTTAGTAAAGCGCCATTAGTGGCGCTTTTAAAATAAGCATCTTCAAACATATATTCTTCCACACCCGAAGATAAAGAGGATAAATCATCTTGAGACAACAAACCTTTAGGAATAGCATGGAAAGCATGTTTATCGATGATATTGGGAATGAATGGATTGGCATGATTTTCAAGGTATATCAACCTGAAATGATTAACTGTTTTGCCTGTGGTTAATAAACCACGAACAATCTTGATAGTTTGCTTTCTCTCCGGCACCTCAATAGTCTCGGAAGTCCTAGCATAATCAACATGGTTGTTTAGGGTGGATAACCTCCAAACAGAAGTAGCGTTTAGGGAAACTTTACCCAACTCTGTCGAGTAATCAATAGGTTTGCCATTTAGAATACCCTTCTCATTCTTAGAAATGTATGGAATAGTCCATCTTATATCCTCCAAGATACGATTAAGTGTCTTGAACGGATACTTAGCCAACTTCTCATCACCAATCCAACTAGGCTGATAACTCTCATTGGTGGCTGCTTTAGCAAATGGATTCTTTGATCTCTGAGTCTCTTGATCTATAGTGTCTCCAGTATCTATTAAATTAGCTGATTCTAATGATGATTCTGATTGAACCTCATTGTCTAATGTCATAGTAGTATAGATTGACACTCCCAATGGCACTAGATCTATAGTATATATACAATATATCAGCCACCACCAAACTTTTGGCTGTACGCACTCAATCAGATTAGACGCAGGCTTAACTGAAAATTCTTAACTATGGGAAATATCAAGACCATTTAAATCCAATAGAACTAGCTACTAAGGGAGAATGACGAGTCAGCAGCCTATAGACTTTGATAAGATCAGGAAGGAGAGTGATGGATCAGTTTCAGGGATGATGAGAACTGGTTTCCAGGAAGTTGTGGTGAACAATCCATACTTTGCTGCTGGTGGAGGTTTGATGTTGCTAGGCACAGGGTTGGCATTGGCAAGACAAGGTGTGGTTAAAGGAAGTGGGTTTTTGTATAGGCAATTACTAGTCGATTTGGAGATCCCTAGTAAGGATAAATCGTATTTATGGTTTTTGGAATGGATGTCCCAGTACAAGCATCGGAGATCTCGCCATTTATCTGTGGAAACTAATTTCATTCAACATGATAATGGTGCTGTAAGCACCAAGTTTTCGCTTGTTCCTGGTCCTGGGAAACATTTAATTAACTTCAAAGGTGCATACATGTTGGTGAATCGTGAGAGATCAGGTAGATTGATGGATATGACCAGTGGAACTCCTTTTGAGACTGTTACTTTAACTACATTATATAGAGATAGAAAATTGTTTGATGAATTATTGAGTGAAGCTAAGACTATGGCCTTGAAAGCTCGTGAGGGGAAAACAGTGTTGTATACTTCATATGGACCTGAATGGAGACCGTTTGGACAGCCTAGGAAGAAGAGAATGTTGGGGTCGGTAATTTTGGATGACGGAATTGCTGATTCTATAGTTAAAGATGTGCAAGATTTCTTAACTTCCGGAGACTGGTACCATACTAGGGGGATTCCTTACAGAAGAGGGTACTTGTTGTATGGACCTCCAGGGAGTGGTAAAACTTCATTTATACAAGCTTTGGCGGGTGAGCTCGACTACAATATCTGTATATTAAATTTATCAGAAAATAATCTTACTGACGATAGATTAAATCACTTAATGAACCATATACCTAATAGATCAATCTTGCTTTTGGAAGATATCGATGCTGCGTTCAACAAACGTGAGCAGAGTGAAGATAAAGGGTACACTTCAGGGGTAACATTCTCTGGTCTTTTGAATGCATTGGATGGTGTGGCCAGTGCTGAAGAATGTATTACATTCATGACAACCAACCACCCTGAGAAATTAGATCCAGCTTTATTAAGACCCGGTAGAGTTGATTTCAAAGTTAAAATTGATAATGCCAGTGCCCACCAAGCCAGAAACATGTTCAACAAGTTTTATGATAGTGAACCGGAAAAATGTGAAGAATTTGTTACCAAATTCAAAGAATTGGGATTGGATCATGTCAGTACTGCCCAGTTGCAAGGATTATTTGTCTACAACAAACGTGATCCCCAAGGTGCCATCGATATGATTGATACCTTAAAGGTCACCAACCATTCATTCAATGCGAATCCCGATTCCAAATAAAACACTCATGTAAATATGTATATAACTATCCTATAAATAATATAGATCCTATAAATTAATCTAAGCACTTATCATATTCTATAAAAAGAATCATAGGTATTATCACGTATAGTCCGAGTGAGTTTCCTGCTGAGTACTTCTCTTCTCTTGCGATATAAGAAGCATTATAAAAGAATTAAAAGTAAGATCAACCTTCAGTCAATAGTAATTTATTACCCTAAACTAAGCCATGGCATCATATTTAGAAACCTAAACCAATAGATCATATAATATCCTATTTCTCCATATAGTTTTCACTACTATTCCAGGTACAAAAACCTTTTGCAAACCCAACTCCAGAATAAATAAAAACAAAACCTTCAAACTAACCTTTATACTTCTTCATCAACTCTTTATGTGCTCTTTCTATCCTCCGTTCAGTCAATTCACCATCTTCTGTACCACTTCCATCATTACTCCCTTCCTTTAACAATTCTGAAAGGTACTTAACTTGAATCAAGTAAATTAATAAATCACAATCATCGTTTTTAAATGCATTTTTCTTAATTTTTTTCCCAGTATCTCCTTCTTGTTTAGTTACCTTCGACTGTAGTACTCTCTTAAACTGTGTAGGGTTGTAAGTCTTCTTCTTTTGTTTCAATTCAACCATTTGTTGTGTTATTGTTTATACTATAATAAATTCCATTCGCAGCTTTAAACCTGCAGTGGGGGAAAAAACCGTTATCAAGTGAGATTGAGATTTAAAGAAAGCAAAGACAAGTAGCAATCTTTGCAATTGGGTTGGTATGTTGAAGCTAAGGTATTTGCTAGTATCTGCTTTGATAGTAGTGTTTGCTAAATATGTTACTGCTATTGAAATAGAGAATTCTGACGATTTCTTTAAACGGTTTCAAAGGATAAAGAGAGGGGCGGTCTTTAAAGATGTATTTGAGTTCAAGGATGATGATGAAATCAGGAAGGAGAAAGAATGTCCTCCTTGTTTCAATTGTAATTTACCTAATTTCGAATGTACTCAGTTTTCCCAGTGTAATTCATTCACCGGTATGTGTGAATGCCACCCTGGCTATGGTGGCATGGACTGTTCCAAACCATTGTGTGGTTCTTTAAGTGATGGTCCAAACAGACCAATTAGAAAGAAGAATGAAGTCTGTGATTGTAAATCCGGTTGGGGTGGTATTAATTGTAATTTGTGTACTGAAGACTCCTCTTGTGACTCTTTCATGCCAGATGGTTTAAAGGGGACTTGCTACAAATCTGGTATTATTGTTAAAAACAATCAACAAATGTGTGATGTTACGAATCCGAAGATTATTTCCATATTACAGGGGAAGAAACCGCAAGCTACGTTCAGTTGTAATAAAACGGCAAACATGTGTGATTTTCAATTCTGGATTGCCCAGAATGAATCGTTCTATTGTGACTTGCAAGAGTGTGATTTTCAATATGATTTGGCTGCTAATACTACCCATTATAAATGTCTGACCATGCAGTGTAAGTGTCTTCCAGGGAGAATGCTCTGTGGTGAAGCAGGGTCCATTGATATTTCCGATTTCCTCACGGAAACTATTAAAGGTCCTGGGGATTTTTCTTGTGATATCAATGACCGTACATGTAAATTCTCCGAACCAAGTATGAACGATTTGATCCAGAACGTGTTTGGTGATCCCTATATCACTTTAAAGTGCAAATCAGGTGAATGTATCCACAAGAGTGAAATCCCGGGGTACGACTTACCCCCTCCCCCGAAACTAACCTGGGGTAATATCTCCTTGTTGCTTAGTGTCGTGCTTATTTGCATTTTGGCAGTGACAACTTTTGTCTACAATATTAGAAAATCGCCGCTTTTCAAGGTTGGTAATGTCAATTTCGATGCCGATGATGGCGACTACTCGGCCTTGAGCAAAAATTTCACTCCAATCACCCTTTCTTTTGAAAATGTTAGTTACAAAGTTAAGAATGGTCAACGGGTTTTGAAGAATGTCTTTGGTAATGTCAAACCAGGTGAATGTTTGGCCATTATGGGTGGTTCAGGTGCGGGTAAAACCACGCTTTTGGATATTTTGGCAGCAAAGAATAAAGATGGTGAGGTCTCTGGGTCTATCTACGCCAATGGGAATATCTTGAGTAAAAAAGATTACAAGAAAATTGTCGGTTTTGTCGATCAAGAAGACCATTTGATTCCTACTTTGACAGTATATGAAACTGTTCTCAACAGTGCCTTGCTTAGGTTACCTAGAGACATGACAATCAGACAAAAGGAAGCCAGAGTTGTTGAAGTTTTGAATGAATTGAGAATACTCAATATCAAAGATCGCGTTATTGGCTCTGATTTCAAAAGAGGTATTTCTGGAGGTGAAAAAAGACGAGTTTCCATCGCTTGTGAATTGGTTACTTCTCCCTCGATCATCTTCTTGGATGAACCCACCTCTGGGTTAGACTCTTACAACGCCAAAAATGTCATTGAAAGTCTCGTTAAATTATCAAGGGATTATAGCCGAACCATCGTCTTCACTATCCATCA
>JAXQKE010000165.1:19427-62636 GCA_037042355.1 Candida sp. Y128-05E | reverse complement strand
TTTGCTTAGTAATTTATAAAGTGTCAAAAGTTTGCAGCCAAATTGAAATCATTAGAAATCAGAGTGACAGTGATAGTGATATTCAGACAGTAATATTCAACATAAATTGTATAATCACTTGATCATTTCTTTTTTTGAGTTATAAATATTGTTTTATCACTTCTTACAATTCGGTAATATCGTCTTTTTCTTTTTCTTATATACCCAAAGAACTTATCGGTTGTTTCTTTGTTGAACAATATGTTGTAATGGTGATTTTATGATATTTTACTACAACACCCACGTTAGACCATACCTGCCAATCGGTGTTATTCCATTAGTAAAGATGACATTGGTGATGATTGGTTTTGAAGAAGACTTTATTTAACCCAAATCGCACCTTATAAAAAATTGAATCAAGAATACAATTAACCGACCATGGGTAATTTGTTTATCTATCTCCTCCTCCCGTTAACATTTATAGTATCATTACCTTTTCATTCCCAGTTTTCTCACCATGCTGATGTAATTAATAATTCTCCCACTTTACAATGGTTGAATATTATTATGGTCAACGATGGATTGGTGTGGTTTATATGTTTATATTCTATCTTTGGTATATATAATCAGGCAAATTTGAAATTGTATACCATAAAATTTGCCTCGATATTGGCACTTTCCTTCATTCTTTATGTTTGGTTCTTTGGACAATCGATATTTGATAGAATTAATATTGCCACTGGCGGGCATTGCAATGATGAGACATTCTCAACATTCAAATCGTGTGTTTCCAATAACCATATCTGGATTCACGGATTTGATTGTTCAGGTCATTTTTATATTTTATCTATTTATATCACCATCATTTTGCATCAGGTTGTTAAGTTTTTACCAGATTGGAATAAACTTTCGACTTACGAACGGGTGTTATTTGCTGTGGCGTCATTGATATTAGGTTTATGGTATTTTGAATTTATCATTACCGCAGTCTTCTTCCATACTACAGGAGAGAAAGTAGTGGGTATGGCCCTTGGTTATATCGTGCCGTTGGTATATATTGACGTATAGCGAGATTTGAGATTTTGTTTAGATACAGATATAGACTATACAGTGAATGTAAATTAGAGATACACAGTTCTGGTTATTAGTCATTGTATTCTAATTCTACCTCCACACTGGTAAGGGTATGATTGGTATAAACAGCGATGTGATTAAGTATATTTATAGATCGTAATCGACGTGATAGATGTCGTAAAAACCAAAGTTAGAGTTCTCACGGAATTCATGGCAACTACATAACCTCAAATGGTAATCTCTGAGGGCCAATTTCCACTCCATCGCAAGTTTTATTTCTGGTTTCCCAGGTCTACAATATACTTAAATAATCTATGCTTCATTAAATTCATTAAATTTGGTGTTGATGTTTTTTATCAACCATCATCTGTACAATATTGTACTTGATTTAGGATATGGAGCTTGATTAGCAAGCCAATTTCCTGATGACTTATTTTAACATCAAGTCGGCTGGCGCTGACTATTTCTTAAAAACCTCTTCATCGAACTTTACAATCATCACGGTAACATTATCCGTAGTTGAGTTATCCATGGCCAATTGACACAATTTCTTCGCCGCCTGCTGAGGATCCATATCGGGATTTTCTTCAAACAACTTGGCGACGTATTGACAGGCATCTAAATCGGAAATGACGTCCCAGACCCCATCACACGCCAAGATCATAAATTCATCCTCGGCAGTGATCTCTGTGCAAGTAGTAAAAGGGTCACCAATGACCAAATCCTTCATATACGAGTCACCCAAGGATCTGGTGACTGCCAAGACACCATTTACACGATTCTTCATGATCAACCCCCCTTTTTCGCGAATTCTATTGGCTTCATTTACATCGGTGGCTTTGTGATCGTACGATAAACGCTGTGGTTTTAGGTTTCTGTATAAGATGATACGAGAATCGCCGACATTGGAGGTGTATAGTATACGTTTATGATTATTTTTAGGAACAAAGTCGAATTTTGATTTAGAAGGAGAAGCAGCAGAAGAATTGGTATTTGCCAATTCTTGTTTTGGTTCTTGCTCATTCTCATCAGTTTCCCATCTTAGCACTGCGACAGCCGCAGTACACCCAGAGGAGCCCGAACCATCTTCGACAATCAATTCGTCTGCTTTCAAAAACGAGTTTGATAAAGAATCACGCATGTCATATTCATTAGAATTGGGAGCAGACGAATCATCATAATGATATATTTCCTGCTCTAATAATGAATGGAGATTATTTCCGCACCAACGAGCACTATCTTTTCCGGCATGACCATCAAATATAGCAAAATATCCCCAATCGATTCTTTCAGCAAAATTGGCAATGTACGTGTGAACATCTTCCATTTTGTTTCTATAAATGGAATTTTTGTTTTCAGCCACACCCACTTTGAAAGATAATCCCGTGAAAGGGTCAGTGTCTGGTTTAGTATCGTTAGTGATTGTATTGCTATTGATGTTACTCTTTAGACCGTCCATGTTTACCGTATATAAAGTGTAAATCACATAATTTTATATGGATCAATATGAAACAATCAATATGCAGGAAATGAAATGGCTGTGAAACTAATTAGTGATACTTCAAAGAGATTAGAATAGAATAATCAATTGTATAATACTAATAGAAAGAAGAAGTAGTAGTGTCTCTTTAACATCAAATATTAATTAACCTTAATAAAAAATCGAAAAAAAAAACTATATAAAACATTCCTACCACTACAATAGCACGAAAATATCCAGCCATAATGAATAATTGTTGGAGTCAAAAGGATTGTATTTAAGATTACGTATAACTTAGAGTTAGAGTTGGTTTTATCAGTTATGGAGACCGACCGGTGTATTACGTCATGCCAATATCAATTGTCGATCAATTGTCTTGCGACAAATGATGTTAACGAGAAACTCTGACCAAAGCAGTCGCCACTAAGCGTCTCGCTAAAACTCATGCCCTACGTCCACTTCCCCATGCAACTCCACGCCATTACCACACCACCATATAGTAAGTCCTCACGCCACCTTTCGCGTTAAATTTACGAAACTACCGAGGAACTCTGAATTGAGCACGACCTAATCAAATAATAGGGAAGGCTCTATTGGAACTAATTACAAATTTGTAGCTGTCCAATTTTTGCCGAAACTTAAGATTAACTTTACTTTCGGTTAACTTTTGGGTTTATAGTTTTCTTCTTCAGGGATTCTTTTTTAGGTTGTTATTTAGATAATGTAGTTTTTCTCATCCTTCTCGATTTAACTACATGTAACACCTGGACACATGCATTTTTAACCTACACCAATCTTCCCATTGTTAATGTGTATCTCCTAATATGGAATAACCACGGGGTGAACACCAGTAGCAATCTAGAGAAGAAGAAAAAAAGACTATATTTAAAGTTTTAAGGAGTAGAATTGACCAGAAGAAGGATTTGCATCTGATGCGAAAACTGCTGTAATAAAAACAGACTAGATTTCTGCAGGAGTAGACGCCAGCAAATTAATTATCATCTTATACCTTTTTATCAATTGATTACAATGTCTGTCCCTATTCCTTACGATCCAGTTAACCCTGTCATCATTGCCACTGAAGAGTTTGATGGCGCTAAATTCAAAACCGCTTCTTGGAAAGTTCCCGCCAATGTTCCTTACAAAGCTAAGATGATTTATGTCCATGGTTTTTCTGAGGATTGTACTGTTTACTACGAGTTCTGTGATAACTTAGCTAGCAATGGTATAGAAGTATTCTTTTTTGAACAGAGAGGTGCTGGTGAATACAGTCAAGGTAAATTGATGGGTAAGACTAACGAATACCATACTTTCCACGACTTGGACCATTTCATCAAGAAGAATCTTGATGAGAGACAAGATAAACTGGAAAAATTCTTCTTGGCCGGCCACTCAATGGGTGGTGGTATAGTATTAAACTATGGTATTAATGGTACTTATAAAGACCAAATCAAGGGAACTGTTGCCTGTGGTCCTTTAGTCACCGTTGACCCAACCACTAAACCTAATTTTGTTTTAAAAGCTTTAATGCCCTTTGCTGCTAAAGTCTTACCTAACCATCAAGTCGATACCGAGTTGAACTATGATAATATTACCACCAACAAAAAGTGGGAAGATTATATCAAGAAAACCACTCCCGCTTTCATTTGTACCATCAGACAAATGTTTGACATGTTGCTGAGAGGTGAAAAGTTGTTAGATACTTCTTATGGTACTAAATTCTCGGGACCTTTGTTGATTGTTCATGGTAAAGAAGATCATATTAATGATATCCATTCCACGGAAAAGTTTTATAACAATTTACCTGATAAGAAAGATAAGACCTTTTATCCTATTGAACATGGTAAGCATTCGTTGTTTTTGGAGGTTGAGCCCGTTTTTAAGAATGTGTTGGGAAAGGTGCTTACTTTTATTGATGAATATAAGTAAAAATGCTATAGCTGACGCTATAGCATTAGTTTAGCTCTAGCTTAGGTTCAACTAAAATGTGTGTCAACCTTTGCACGTTTTAGATTTAGTTTAACTCAGCTTAGCTATGGTTTTGATTTTGGTTTTAGCTTAGCTTTAATAAGTAATATTTTTAGTTTTTAGCTATGGTTTTAGCTAGTTTTAGTTATATTGTTCGTATTAGTTTTGGCTTTAGTGACGAATATAAGTAATTAGTAAGAGTGTTTTGATAAAGCTTAGCGTTAGCTAAGCGACTAAGAGTGTTTCTAGATTTTAGTTCTAGCTTCAGCTTTAGTATGAGTTTTAGTGACAACATGATTATTAATTTAATAATAGATTCCGAGGAAGGACCAGTAGCAATGGAGATCAATTGATAGCAATGTTTAAATCTTCTAATCTAGAGTTAAAAGGTCTATTTAATTTTACTGTTAATTGATAAGCAGAGTTGGTAGGCTTAGGGGTATATTTCTGGAATCATTAATTGTAGGAATCAATAAAATCTTACCAAGATTGGTAAATTGGTGTTGCATGGTATGTATAATGACATTTGAAGATCTATCAATAGTGTGGCAATTTTGTGTAATGGATACAGTATATTTGTCGTAAATCAACAAGAGCCAGGCTTTACCAAAACTAGAGAATAAGCCGTATCGCTCATTAATTCAACGTCACCATTAGCACAATTAGAGATCAATAAATTTAAAGCTAATCGCATTTAGTGTTAGCGAGCCCAAACCATTACTATAATTAATCATTTGAAAGATTCCCAGGTATAAATTAAGCGATATTACATGTACTACTTCATGGGTATGCCGGTTATATGAGGCTATAGGTGGTATCGGTATGAGCCCGCTTAATGTATATTTAAAAAAAATATTGGCTGGAATCGATCTATACTTAGAATAAGGGTATAATTATAACGTTATTGAAATAGATTATTGACCACATCGATTTATAGGTTTTGAAATTTATCCCAAACTACAGTATTTCTCTTTGGAGATGGAAATTGGCCAGATAATGGTGGATACAATTAATCTTCGCCGTATCAAACAATCAATGATCATAAAAGTGGAGGGGTTCATTTACGAATTGAATTATTCATAACCTTATAAAAAAGTTGCCACGTTGTTTTCTTGGTACGGGTCTACGTAGAAAAACTCATAGCTATTAGTGGTTCCACCTATATTCGAATTTGCAAATGTGGTACTAATTTTCTTTATTGGTCGTAATTCTTTTAATAGTAACTTATATTGGTGAACTTTGGTTAATTCTGGTGACTAGTCTACAATGGTAGTGACAATTGTTACCAGACTATTAACATATGGGAATATATTAAAACAAACTATATCATATGGGTATATATAAAAGCAAACTATTTCGTGATTCGTAATTCATAAACTTAAGGAGAGTTGTACTGGGTATCATAAGGTTAGATGCAAGATTAGATACTAACCAAACTAGAACTAGATTGGATAGGCAATCTTGGTGTCAAAATTGGTACCACCAATACAATTATAAGTAGAAAGAGTGAATGAATACTTATCAGGGGCAGAAGGACAACCTCTCCAGGTGCAGCAACCATTGTAGCATAAACCTTTGTCACAATCAATGGTGAAACCCTTAGTTGGTGCCTGTTGGCCCCATGGGTCAACGTAACCAAATTCACCGGTATCAGGATTCAAGTAAATACCTCTACCGGAATTGGCGTCGCATAAAGAACCATCTTCATTCAAGTTCAAGAATACTGTCCACCCATCATCACCACCAACGGAGAAAACATGGGGGTGAGAATCAACCTTCTTGATATCTCTACCATTTAATGACCCACCAGAAGATACCAAGATGAAGTTCTTACCAGGAACAATTTCAGTTGGGAAGTCATACTTCACTTCAGAAGTGGGAGCAGCAATGGCAATGGAAGCAATGGCGAATAATGTAGTAAATTTCATAATGTTTGTTGTAATGATTACAAAACAATTAAACCAGAGGTGGTAACAGATATTTATATAAATTTTTGCAGTCATTAATATCGTAAACCATTATATAAATAGACTGCCATGACCACTTAAAGGATAATAATAATAGCTTATTAACTAATGGATATTTTTACCCCATAGTTAAGGTCAGTCCCAAGTGGTATTACGACATCGTAAACATTATTCCGTTGGTTCCTGGCAAGATGCATGTTGCAATCTATAATTAGACATATACACATCTACCCCAGATTTCTAATTATAGGCGAGTACCAAGAAATTGCAACTAGGATTGAGTGCTGGTAGTATTAGGAACCCACAACGTGGTTATATTTATAGCGTGTTCAACGTCATGAAGCATGGTAAACTTTTGGGATGATCTCTAGTTTACTTTCTTTTTCAATTAGCATCACCTGGTTGACTTTACGAAAAATTCGAATAATCTTAAGTTTTCCTAGTAGATGGGAATACCAATTGTAGATGGTATAATATACTTCCTCTACTATACTCTGCTATTATCAATCTACTAAGAATGACTACTTAGTCATTCTTCTCTTCTGACTCAACTTTGAAGAAATTCACGTGAGTCAGAGTCAACCCAATTTTCCTGTACCAATTAAGCTGTACCAATGTGTCAAATCAAATCACAATAGGGTTAGATTCAATTTGCTGTAATTGATGTATTTAGAGTGATATATACTTTCCTATTGTAATCCACAACAATCATGGGGTATAATATCAAACAAAAAATAGAAATATGTTTGAAAGCAGAGGCTAATGCCTCAATGACCCAGGTAGATCTAGCATTATGGGCTAAAGATAAATATGGTTCCAAAAAACCACCTTCACAAACTACTATATCACGAATATTGTCTTCGAAAAATGATTTGATTGCTTCTAAAGATAGTGATTTTAAGTTGGTCCGAAGAAGAAAGAAAACTAATCCGCTACTACGAAAGGTATTGACCGAATGGACCGCTCAGTGTATATGGGAAGGTATACCTATAACTACACCAATTATCCAGCTGACCGCTAATGCGATCTGGAACCAGTTGCCTAAATCTGAAAAAGATGGTAATGGTGTTTTTAATCATAAATGGTGTAATAACTTTATGAAACTGTTGAATATTGATTTGATTGGTCTGCCAGATTCAGATTATCCTTTGAACAAAGTCTGGGCTTTGGAAGATAAAGTTGAACTACAACAGTATTTGAAAAAATTAATTGAAGTGGAAAATTATTCTCCCCAGGATATTTTCACCATTGATGAGTTTCAATTGTTTTATTCATTACCCTTGGACCAAATATTCGATGTTTCCGCTATAGATAAGGGTTTAAAGCAATCGGATTCACCAGCTGAAAGATCTTTAACTATCATGCTAGGGTGTAATATAGATGGATCTGAAAAATTAGAGCCATTGATTGTCGGGAAATTTGAAAAAATCGATACTTCACAATCAACATCCCCAGCGTTTGTCAATTTATCGTCTTCGAAATCAATCTCCGATCAACAGATTCGTAACAAAATCTCTGAGATTTATCGACTATACTACAAGTCAAATATCAACAAATGGGTTACTTCCAGTATGTTTCAGAAATACTTGCTCACCCTAGATCATAAATTACAAAGTACCAGTCCAGGAAGGAAAATCCTCATCATTCTCGATGATACCTCAACCCATCGTATTTTGAATTTGAAATTCAATAATATCAAACTATGTTACTTGAAGAATAACACCAAAAACAAAAACCCCTACAATTCTTCATTTTATGGAGTCAAATTTGATTACTTGCCGATGAATTTTGGTATAATTGAAGAGTTTCGGATTTTGTTCCGCTTACGACAATACTTGGCCATGATTAATCTACAACGATTGAATTCCAACACTTCGAGTATTTATGATAAGGGTACAAACCAGTATGATTTGACTAAATTGAAAACTGAACCCGATTCCGCCATGGGCGTGTTGTCGGAAATAGATTACAAAATCCCCTTGATTAATGTCCTTGAATGGATTCGATTGGCTTGGGATTCCATACCCCCTGTGAAAATTCTCGACTCATGGAAGGGGACCCGGTTAATTAATTTGAATCAACAATGGCCATCGTCAAACCTATCTATATCTGCTCATGCCAATAATCTCATTCGACCAATTTATTTGCAAACTTTAACTTATGATGCTGATTATAATTATAAAAAGTTGGCCCAAGTCATTGGATATTTGAATGTGGTGATACCGTGGGAAATCGACGAGTTGATTGGAGTGGTTAATGAAAGGTGTAAAGTCACCTTAAGCTATGTCTCCATCGAAGAGATTATCGACAGTTGTCTCCTGGAATCGTTTGATTATGATGAATTACACGATTCTACCAGGTTTAACAAATTCGATTCCGATTGGAATTTAATTGAAAACCATGAATACCACGAAAACCACGACTCAAGCAGTGAATCGGAATCAAATGACAAACAGAATGTATACGATGGTCCACCACTACAATTATCATCGCAAAAGAATTATGAAAATAATAATATACTTACTAGTAATTATGATATACCGAAGGAAGTCGATATGGAATGGATTCCCGAGAGAAAAAGCGAGGAACCGAAAGAGACGATTGATATGGAATGGATTCCAGATAAGCGACGTCATATTGAAACGTACCAGACCTCGATGAAGTATCCGTATACTACCCAGTTATACCCAGAATCAGGCACATATGCCAACCAAATAGATTCGGCAATGCCACCTCCCAATCCTACACTACCCAACACATATCAAGATATTATTGATGCCATAACCACCTTAACCAATAATGAAAATCTAAACCTCTCGACTTCAACCATTACAGAACTCAATACCAAATTGGCACAATTACAAGATTATTTATACCCTAAATAATAGACTTAATAATACATATTTCGTGAGTATAGTCAAAATATATGTAATTAAATCATAGATGAACTGAACTAATTTTGAGTCGTTTACTAGTAAAATTGGTGCCAAAATCAAAGGTTCCAGTATAGAGAAAATATTTTAACAGTTAAATATTATCCACTGCTCAGTAATATATAAAATCATCACAACTACAAGATCAATAATCTTACCAAATATTTATTCCATATATTTATTTTAAATCGTGATTATATACATATTTACAAGACATTTAATCCTAATCATCTACTTATCTTCATCCTCATCCAATCCTAGCAACTTTGCTTTTTCCTCTAACCTTCTTCTCTTCTCAGCACGGGCATGTTTGATTCTAGCAATTTCTGCTTGAATTTCATGAGGTTCTTTAGGGACTTGATTTAAAGTCGCAGGATCTGGCCAGAAACCAGGTAAATTAAACTTAGTATCAGTATCTAACCCAACCCAGTACATGATACAAATAGGAGATAGAAGGTAAAAACCAAACTAAAAGTTAGTAATCGTCAGTGTTTTTTTTTAGTATTCTTTTCTCATACATACTTTAGCAGTTTCTAGTTGAGTTCTAGTGATGCCTCCTATGAATTTCCTATAGTAAGACATTTGATTTTGTTTAAGTTTAAAAGATTTTAAACGGCCTTTGATTTTTTCAGTTCTCAAATTTCTCAACTGTAGTAAAAGACCAAGTTTCAATTCTACAACAAACTTCTATTAACATTTAGACATAGAAGAAGATGAGTACTGATTATACACGTATAGAATCAGATATACCTATTGATAATACTACTGAAGGTACTAGATCTACTAATGATGCTGCTACAGGTCAATTGAGAACAGACGCACAACCAATTACTATGATTGATAAATTAAAACAGTCGTCACATCCTATTGCTTTACTTTTTTACCTATTCTTTAGAATAGCTCCTGTGGTTATGTACATATTTGGTAATTTCTTCCTTGGTTTAATTGTTGAGAAATCGAGATTTGTTTTACACTTTATAATTCTAATTATATTAATAGCCGCCGACTTCTGGAATGTTAAAAATATTGCTGGGAGATTACTAGTAGGCTTAAGATGGTGGAACGAAACTAATTCTATAGAGAATAAACCAGGTGAATTTGAAAATATCTGGGTGTTTGAAACAGCGGATCCTACCAGATATATTAACCCTATCGATTCCAACGCTTTCTGGTTGTTCTTGTATGCTCAACCTGTAGCGTGGATTTTATTAGCTTTCATGGCGTTGTTGAAATTACAATTCTTGTATCTTTTGTTATCTTGCATTGCTATTACTTTATCGGTGACTAATGGAATGGCGTTTACTAAGTGTGATAAATTTGGTAGGGCTAATAGTTTGGCCAGTGATGTTTTTTCAAGAACGGCTAATACTATGTTTTCTAGGTTTAATCCGTTTGGTTAGTCAGCACAGCTGACTCAACGAGCGAAGTGAGTTACTAGCGAAGCTAGTTATACTACGAGCGGAGAAAGTTATACTACTAGCGGAGCAAGTTGACCAGTTTGTAAGTTGGACTACGAGCGAAGCTAGTTATTATGGCGAAGCTAGTTAGTATAGCGAAGCGAATTATACTATGTGCAAAGCAAGTTCTACTAAGAGCAAGTTTTACTATTAGCAAGTTTTACTATTAGCAAGTTTTACTATTGAATAGCGAGTTTTACAATCGAGTTATACTATAGAATAGTGAACCAGGGGAGTTAATCCGTTTGGTTAGATATTTCATTTCGAAGGAATGGAAGATCATCCTAATATATATCACTCCAATGTCAGCGCTGGCTGACCTTGTTTAATGGTTGTCAGGCTTGGCAGTCAGGACTCTGATGGTCTGTGTACCGACCTATACCCTCACGTCACCTCCACTGCCCAATAAGTGATTGTATATTAATATTTATAAATAAACATCCGGGGTATATATATTAACTATACCAGTTTTGGAATAGTATCACATATTGTATAACCCTATAGTGAAAACCTATATTTTGTGAAATCGGAATGTTATATGCAATGGGGTCTCTGGGACTATTAGGCTTGTTACTTTGAAGTCGATGGCTAGCTCTCCTTAAGCGTGAGTTAGGGGAACCGGGTATTACATTTACTTACATTTACTATAAATAAATGCCTATTTCAAAATACGCCAGAAGACGACTGGGGTTCGTATTTGGTAATCAGCACTAGCTGGTGATTTTGTTTATTTATATTGCTGTGACAATTTGAGAACTAGCTGACATTGTTGTCCCTATTGTAGTTGTCAGATCTCTAACATTGTTTAATCTGGTTGTCGGTGTTAGCGATGGGGTCGTATATTGGTAAACGCTAGCTGTGATTTTGCTTAATTACATTGATGTAGGTAGTACTGACTTTAGCGTGATACGTTTTGGTTGATCTGCTATTTAGATTCTATTCAATTATTGATCTTGGTGTAGTTAATACCACCATGAAATATAATCCTAATTTATATCACTATTCTTGAATTATTGATTATAATGATCAATAATATTAGCAGGTGGGATAACTAATGCAATAATCGGGTATGGTTGCTGCATCTTCTCGAGAATCATTGCATATGACAAGGTTGTATATCGTCACTGAAAATGTATTAATATAAATATTGGCCTTGTCGATTTGCGGAGTAATTTAACGGTCAATAATATGATTGTATTAGGATAAAATTCAAAGCGTAGTATTTACAATTTAGTGGGGATAAACAGCGGGTTCACACCACAACAATGGATACAATGGCCCCTTATTTTACATGTTGTATCTAAAATTAAATAATACTCATTATACGTTAAATATGGATCTTATACAATGTAAAACACGATATAAAAAAAACTAGAATAATCACACAGCCAACAAGACACGAATTAAATTATAAACCATTACCCGGGCTTCATTCTCTCTATATGTCTATCAACTCATTTGGTTAATGAAATGTAAACACCATTTTGATGACACATTGTCAAATGAACTGATTTCTTTGGTGGGTAAGGAGCGTCATCTCTCGACTCAATGTTATCGAAAGTTTGCAACAATCTTACAATGGTATAAGAAATTTCAGTTAAAGCAAATTGTTGGCCCAAACAAATTCTTGGACCACCATTAAATGGAACATAAGCCCAACCCAATTTAGATAAGTCAGCCCATCTTTCTGGATAGAATTCCAATGCATCTTTACCGTAGTATTCTTCAAGTCTATGGGTGACATAGACAGAATATGCAACGGTAGCACCTTTGGGAACATACATTGGAGATTGACCATCGGGGCCACCACCTCTGGGTAAAGTTGTTTCCTTTGTAGCAACACGGAAGTTAACTGGGACTGAAGGGTATAATCTCAACATTTCATTGATAAAGAATTTCAAGTATTCACACTTCTTCAACGATTCAAAGGTGATTTCATCAACTTGAGCATCTTCACCTTTACCAAAGGTGTCGTGAATTTCTTGCTTCAATTTTTCAAATACACGAGGGTTTCTAGATAATTCATAAAATGCAAACGATAATAAACCAGCAGTGGTATCTCTACCCGCCAATAAGATATTTAAAATTTGATCTTGAATAACTTGAGGGTTTCTTGTTTGTTTAGCCAATTCATATAAAAAGGTGTAACCTTCTTGCGATAATTTATCCAACTCTTCTGGAGAAGCAGCCAAAGCCTTTTGGACAAAGTATTGGGTAAATTTATGAACGTTATCATTACATTCTCTAAATTCCTTATTGTTAATTAAAAAGTAAAACATTTGCGTGTAAGCTCTTGAACCCAAGTAAGCTTGCGAAGTGTTGAAAGCGTGAGAAAACTCCTTTCTACCTTCGAATTCAACTGGAGAAACGTAACCTGGGATATCATCTTCCAACGAATTGACCGATTGACCAAATAAAAATTCGGTAGCAGTATCCATAGTCAATTTGAAAAACAAGTCTTGGATATTGATAGTTTCCAAGCCATTGCTTTCAATCAACTTAAATAAGGTTTGGATATGAGGTTCCAAAGATCTGACGTGCGCAACTTGTTCACGAGCAAATTGAGGTCTCAACATTGTTCTGGATTGTTTCCAACCTTCACCATCCAAGGTGAAAATACCATCACCTAACAATGGCAAGAAGTGAGCATGTCTAGTACCCAAAGCAAAGTCATTGAATTGAGTGGCTAACACTGCTTTAATATTTTCTGGGTCAAAAGTACAAACAACTTTTACCCCACAAAGATAAATCAAGAAAGATTCACATTCCATAGCACGATACATTTCGTAGATATAATCAACCAAGTACCCTTGGTTTTTAGACTTGAATAATCTGATGGTTAAGGGAATGGCAAAGAACCCAGCATGGCAGAATGTAGGAGGTTCTTCACAACCATGTTTTCTAATGTATATCTCTCTTCTGACATAGGATGCTATTATGAAAACACCTAATAATATAGCTGAAACGCTATACCATTTAGTTAGATAGGGTAAATAAGTTTCAATTACAGACATCACGAGTAATATTGGTAGTGGATCAAACAGCAAGCAAAATGGATTTTATATAAGCTACGAATATTATTTAATTAAACTCCGTCAAAATCATATGAAACAATACATCATCATCATTGTACTGGAAGGTTCAACTTGCAAATCCAGTTGAGGGGTGAAATGTGCATATGAAAATTTATCAAACAATGGAAAATTGTCGTCTACACCCAATGGAACATACTTACTCCGGAACAAATGGTTTGTCTAGATCTATCCTAGCTTTATCCTCTCCTTAATTTATAATCCCCCGAGTAGAAAACTACCATAATTCTCTGTACACTCGTTCCAGACAAACTCCGATGGATGCGTTTTTCTAACTCCGATTTCACCCAACTAAATTAACGTTGGAAATAACGTTGGCGCTACCAACTCCGTAACCCTTTCTCCACATAAACGGAAATTGACACTTTTCATATGAAAATCTCGTGCCTACACCCATTTCTCTGGAAACACACCACCGGGTATCTGTAGATGTTCTACGGTTATTACATCAACCCCTCATAAACGTTGGAACCATGATTGGAGCGGTGATTTTAGATACGAAAATCTCTCAAACTGTACCGTCCAAAGGTGGGTTGATGCGACTACTAGTACATGTTATAGCATTTGACTATGAGTAGGTTATTCTTTGTATGTTAGAACGGCGCTAGTAAGAGACCACGTCAATCGTTATTAGTTACCATTGTATAATCGTATATTTCAAAACTCATACATTGTGAATTAGAACTATACCCGTTTTCCGAAAACTTTTCATTTCATTTCGATTGTATTTATGCAACTTTGTACTGACAAATCATATATTTACAGATTAGCTCTGACCCTGTGAATCAATTGGCCCAATTTGGCCACATATACTAACTTGACCGTAAAGGAGATATCGTCAGGACAAGCTCCTTTTTGATTGTTAGCATGGAGTTAGTCGTCCTGGACTTATTCACATGGTACGGGTGATGTGAACGTATGCCTGGTTTCATTCGTAGTTTATGTCATTTTGCGTTTTGTAAGGCTAGAATGAAGTTTGCTCTATTTTTATAAACGTAATCTATTGATAGTGATAGTGATAATGATAATGACTAGCTCTTATAATTTTCTTCATTTTCAATTCTCGTCAATAATTTCAATTTCGAATCCATCGATTTGAAAGATTGATTAATTTCCTTGATTGTCTTATTGTCATTATATTTAATTTGGTAGTTGTTGGCAAGTTTTGTCACCAATAAAGTGGCAAATTTGTCATTCGATTGCGATTCATCAACTTCAAACCCGCGTAATTTCTGTAATCGATAATTTATCGACGATTGCTCCGATTGCTGGTACACAATGATTAACATTAATTGATTCAAGATCAAATTCAAATCATTATTATTCGAAAACTTTACCACACTTTCAGTTAACCCTTGCACTCGAATATTTGCCGGAAGTTTCTTCAATATCGTTATCGGATCATAATAAATATTGGATTGATCGTCGGCATGCTCAATCAAGGCATTGATAAACTGCGGTTTATCCATGGAATAGTCTAATAATTGTTTCCATAATTCTCGATCGTTTTGCCGTTTGGCAAAATCAATGGCCTTGATTGGATCCTGTAATTCTTGGGTTATCAAACTCAACGCCCGTAAATTCTCGCCGATTTTCCCTAGTAAATACACCAACTCTTCAATGAAATGATTGTCCTCGCATAATTTAATCGTCGCTTCAATATCGTAATTATTGGTTTTGATTAATATGGGTAATAGTTTACCTCGATCATATTGACAATATAATTTGATTCGTTCATTGGTGAAATTACTCGCCATAAATTCATCCACCTCCAGCAATCGTTCCAAATAAAAGTAATTCATGAAATCATAATTGGAGTCGCCAAATATCGTCAATATCTGGTTGGGCGGAAGTTCTTGTCGATGGTCAACAATTATATTCACATCACTATCGACCCTGGTGCTAATCTTTTCTAGGGGCCACGTCGTGAGTTCGTTCCGGTTGAACTTCAAATCGATCATTGCTGGTAATTTGTCAACAAAGTTCATAAATATATGATGGTTTGATATATATGTTATCATATTTTCATCTCGTAGTTTCATTAAATGTGGCACTGCCTTGCTAGGTTCAAACGATTTCTCATAAAGTGTGGTTAAATATCTTCGTAAAGTTTCATTATCGGGGTCCTCTTCAACCATCGCTTCCAATGTGGCTTCAATCAATTTAATATCATAGAGATTAACATCCCAAACGTCGATCAAGCGATAAAATTGCTGCACGTCTTGTTGTAGCCAATATTCGAGGATTTCATTATAGATTGACTTCAGGAGATTCAATTTGGGATTGGTGGGGATTACCAGCGTCAATTGGGGAATGTGTTTGGTCTTCATACATATATGAGCCCAAGTATCCCATAAGTTCACCACTTCAGTGATATACCCTTCCTTGTCATCCGATCTGGTCGTCATGATAGTACTTTTACCATCGCCATCGGGTAACTCAGCATCATCAATATGTAGTAAAATTTTCAAGAAATCTAGAGCTTGATCCCATTCATCATTTTTAACCAAATTATCCACATATTGCACCCCATAATTGAGTCGTTTAATCGGGGTGACTAAATGTTTACTCATCTCCCATGCCTCGTAATACTTATCGTGGGCAAGGTACCATGCCAAACGATCGTCAAGTTGAAACTCTTGGGCAATGACAAAGTCTCGGGCACTGACAATAAAATACGATGTGATGGTGCCGTAATGACATCCTAGCATGAAATCATTCAAACCCAAAGTCTTGCTATTTCGCAAACCAATTTCCTCTTCGAACACCACTTCACCTTTCAGGGAATTAAACAATTTTAGGTCTGGATTGAAGTGAGTTTTCTCGCCCGTATCCTCATTTATCTCGGGAGGTTCATAGGTCAAAATCATCCAGAGATCGTCTTTGAACGTTGTAATACCACTGATCAAACTGTCTAATTGGAAAATATGTTCTACCTCGATCTCCTTATCCTGGATGACTCTAAATGAAATCAGCGCTGTGGAAGGGAGAATCTTGCTAACCCCCGACGCCGCTACTTTCGAATCATCTTTAGCTTTTAGGGACACCCGCAACGACCAGATATAGTTACCCCATGCAATGAGAATTCTGTCGACTTCAGGGTACGTAATCTGGGGCCAGTACAAATCACTCCGAGGCGATTCCTCGGGTTTTTCAATCACAGTGACAATCGATCGAGCGGGTATATTATAAAAGGTAATCCCCTTATCATTCATCCAGAAAGCGATTTCATCAACTATATCTAGTAAAACTATAGGTCCATTGTCCATATCTAGCACCAAATCATTTTTCTTACCAAACCAGGTTATTGTAGATAGTATAACTTTACCACTCATACCACCAGATAAGAAAGTATAATTTTTCTCGTAATTCTTCGCTAGAGCTACACAATGTATAGGTCTTTGGAAATCATACGATTTCACTTCATTTCCTTTGAAAGAACCGATAGCTACTGTTCCATCCATGGAACCAGTAGCAAAGTTAGTACCATCAGCAAAGATGGATAAAACCGAAGCCTTATGAGCTTTAATACTCTTAACAATCAGGAAATCGGGTCTACATATATGTACTAAACCAGAATGGGTGGCAAATATAAAGTAATGTTCGTGAAACAAACATTTAGACACTGGATCTTTATCAAAAAGATTCCTGGGTAATTGACTTGGCCTGGTGTATTTCAACAAAGGTGGTTCATCATCTTCTTCTTCATCATCATCTTCCAGCTCCACTGTGGTATCAGCATCACCACCATTAACACCCACTCCATTCAACTCTGTTACACCATCCACATCACTTTTCTTTTCAATTGAAGTGTCTAGATCATCACCAACACTAGTACTAACATCTGTTGATAGATTGACCAATTCATCCTTAGTATCATCTTCATCAGCCATTTCTCATGTTCTTTAAGAATCTTTATCTTCAATGTAATACACTTGCGCACTTGGTTGTAAAATCAACACTGAAAATATCTTTAACTAACAGAGAGAGAATACAAATTATATTCTTCTAACAAACAATGCCAACAGCTAGTAAAGGAGTTTTAGTACAGTGTGATCCTTCTATTAAAGCATTGATAGTACAAATAGACTCTCAATCTCCTGGCATTATCTTAGAGGAATTAGATGAAACTCATTTGTTAATAAAACCAGAACAAGTACCCTATGTTAAATCTGAATTGAATAACTTATTAGCTAAAAATATCTACAATCCCTTTGATGATGAATAGATGTATGTATGCTATACTATGCTATATCCTCTTCAATTTCAAGATCTTTTAGTATATCTTCATTGAATTCTACGGGTTTTTCTTCGTGCAAGTCGGCAATTATATCATTGACAAACCCAAATAAAGTGTCAACCTCCATTAATTCAGATAAGGTTTCGACACTTGCATTTTCTTGTGCATGTCTATAGAAGTTTTCATAGATAACCACAAGTAAATTGGATAGATTATTCATTAGGTATTGGGTTATAGTAGCATCGTCAATAAATAACGTTATTTGTTTATACAAATGGGGGATTTTCGTGATCAAATTATGTTTATATTGTGAATTGATCTCTTGATAATTTTCTTTGGGGTTTATTATTGGTTCACTTATCAAGTTGCAGCATTCTTTTATGAAATCATGCACTGCATTGTGTAATTCCATTTCGATTTCATCATTGGCATCAACCATACTGTTGATGATTCTGGGAGCTGACTTTTTTACAATATCAATAAATCCATTATTCAAGGAAAATTGGCCTGATCTTATTACCTTCCATGCATCATTCAACCCACTAGTGAAATCAATAGAATAGTCCTGACGTGCGAACCGTATATCATAGTTATTTAATTGCATCTTTAATATTATCAAGTTTTTCAAATAATGTAGTTTGGCGTCGATTGTCCCGAGATGGGCCACTGAAAGATTGTGGAACTCGCCTCGTAATAATTCAATGCATGAGTGGACGATATAATGGGCTAAATCGTCAAACACAATGTGGTTGATCAATTCGTAGATTTCTGATAACAACGTCAATGCTTTACCTAGGGGTAAATACACTTCTGGAAACAAGTTATCTTGGTAATCAACATCCAATACATTTGTCTCACCTCCAGTGGATTTCCGATTTCCGATTTTCAAATCCTCGGGTTTGGGTTTATACTTCATCAAAGTTTGGTCAACATATATTTGAATTCGGAAAATTAGTCTCGATTGTACATCATCAAGTATAGGTTGGAATAAATCACGGTAATTAATCTCTTCTTCAATTTCTTCTTCGTCAAATTCGTAATATTTCTGTAATAATATCGACAATTGACAGAGATTGGAAATGTTGGTTTCTTTGAGAATTAGTTGGCGCAACGTATCATACAATGGATCCAAGAGTTGCTTGAGAAACTCATAGAGCTCGTAATTGATGATTGGCCCCACTTTTGGGAAGAAACTGTTGAACAAGCCAACTTCTTTTTCTATAATTCGTTTATAGAAGGAAATATGATCTTGACTGATTTGCACTGGTGATTTCTTGCTGTCATTTCCATCTTTTATAGTGGAAAGATACAATTTAATAAATTGTAAACGAATCAGGAAGTAATTATTCATCACATCTAATAATAACCCTTTATATTCTGGATGGCCAGGGATTCTATTAGTTAATTCGGTGACCCACTCGCCAAACCGGTCGTTATTCTTCATATAATTGTGAAACTCACTGTAGATTAACAAATCGATATTTTTGTTGTCGTTATTCTTGATTGCTTTTGCTGCTGATTCGCCAACTCGTTTCAATTCTTCAATAAGATAATTTTTAATCAAAGTCAATGATCTGGTCATACACTGTCTAAACCTCGATTTGTACACATTAACATCTTTCAAATTAGGGTTGGCATCAACAAACTCAATCGAATGATCAAGGTTGACCAATATTTCCAGTTTAAAGAAATCTTGTCTTCGATTTATTAAATTATATCCTCCTCGAGATAAATTTTTAGTAATCATGTCCAATTTTTCAAAATATTGTAAATACCCATTGATTTGGTCTAGTTTTACTTTGTAATTTACTTGCACTTCCAATAACTTGTTCGATTCCTTATCGAAATCACTGGTTTCGCTCGATATTTGTTCGTACATTGTCATTAGTTTTTCGACAGAAGTATTGATCTTGGTGGTATCTTCCATCAAAATCAGTATCTCTTTCTGGTTAAGTACACAAACATTCTGGAAATTCAACAAATTATCTATTTGATAGTTGTTTATTCTTTCAATATCTTCTTCAGGTAAGAGACAATCGAAATTGAAAGTTTCTAGGTATTTCAGCCACAATTGATTCGATTCCCTCTCATCAAACGGATAGAGCTTATACTCGTCTCGTGCTGTTGGTTTGGTCTCCAGTAACGATTTCGATCGTGATACCTTATACTGAGTGGGTATTTCCTGCAAATCTGAGCCCAAATTCAATTTGTTTTCCTTGTAAGTCGGCACATCAGATGCAATTTTCTGTACTATGGATTTACTCCTATTTCTAGCCATATCAACCTCTGTTAACCTACTCTCTGTCCAACTCCAGTTCTACTCCAGTTCAACACTATGAACAAGTTGGCTGGAAAATTGTCAATATGCAGGCAACCTGAAAACGCGTACTAAAATTTGCAACCGACTTAAATCAACATATTTGGTTGCAAAGAAAAGATGGAAGATCCAAGGGAGGAGGTAGTAAATTCTGATGACTGTTTGACTGAGGACTCACAGGATGAAGTTAATGATTTGGTGAAGGAGTTTGAAGCGAAATTAGAAGAGGCCAAAAGGAAAAAACGGGAAAGAAAGCTTCAACAGGCTAAATTGGCTAGTAAAAATGATGCAAAATCAGTAAAATCAACAGATTCACCATTTACTTCGAAAGATAAATCGAATGATAAGGCTTCAGATTTTATCAATAAGCTAAATCAGTATAATGACAAACAAGCAACTGACAAGGCGATGCTGATAGATTATTCCAAACGTGTTTTTGAATTCAATACTGAGGGTGTAAAGTTGAAGGAGCCTAAAGATGTTAATGAATTGGATAAAAATTCCAATTTATATTTACGTAAACGATATGTATCTTTGAGTGATTTGGGGAAACTCATTACATCGACTGACCCAGGTTTGAAGGTTTTACGAATTAATAAATTGTTGGCTAAAGTAAATAGGACCAACAATTATATGGAACCAATGTATAACAATTGGTGTCTTGTTGGATTTGTCTCTAAAAAAGAGTTGAGTAATACCAAAAAGGATAAGAAAAAGTATATGAAATTGACGGTGGGTGATTTTGATCGATCCGTTGATATAATGTTCTTTGGAGAGACCTTACAAGAGTATTGGAAATTAGCCTTGGGGGATTTAATCATGATTCTTAATCCTATAATCAGTAAATATCACTACCTGCCCCAAGACTCGAACCAGGTAATCTCGGGGTTTAATTTAAAAGTTGACGAAAATAATATAAATTCCATTATTGAAATAGGAGCAGTACGTGATTTTGCCTATTGTTCCAGTTTAAATAAATCAACTAATTCCAAATGCACCAATATTGTCAATATTTCAAAAACCGACATGTGTGAATTCCACATCAATTTGAAATTCAAAAGTGTCTCAAACAAACGAATGGAATTGAATGGTTCAGTACAGATGAAGTCGCCCCAAAAACCAAAATACAAGCTCGATTCGAGTTTCTTTAATCAGAATACCCAAACCTTCACTGGAAATCAAGCTGGGTTTTTGAATGATCCCCAACATTATCAAAATCCTAAATTGCTATCGCAGGAATCTAGAAAACGTAAATTGCTAGACGAACGGGCAAATAAATCGTTGGAGAAGAAATTGGCTACTCTTGGTAATAACTCAACTGCCAAAATTTTACATCTTGTCAAAGATCAAGTTAAACCTACAAAGGATCAAGCGGAAAAACTTCTTGAAGCCAAACAACGAAGTTTCCCCACACAAATGATTGGGAAAATTGGATTTGACCCTACGAATAATGATTTCCGGTACAATGCCACTGGTATTGATGGATACAAAAGTCCTACCAGAAAGCGTCAGGAAATAGAACGAGTTCGTGAATTATATGAATTGAGTAATGATAAATCAAAGAGTAAACAATTAACCAGCTCTCCCGAAAATAAAAAACAAAAACGAGATAAATGGAATACGAATTCTAACTTGTTGAAAAGATATCAAAACGAAATAAAACAGCATGAGATAAACCTAACTTCAAGTGATAGATTAGATATGGCACTACGAAACAAACATCAACCAATTGATGTTAGAAATGCACTTGCAAACAATAATAAAATTCACTTGGAACCAGGATTTTCCAGTAGTGATAGTGAACTTGAAATAGAATTTGAAAATGATGATGCAAAGAAGCAATTTCAAAAAAAGATAGGTTATAGACCTAAATAAATTACATATACATATTATTTCATATAATTCTTCTAAATTTTGTAATGTGGTATTTTTACCCCATTCGGTTATCCCCGTTTGTGGTCTTTTTGGCACTTCAATTAGATTGGCAATGGGAAGTTTCAGCGGCGCCAATTGAGTTAAGAAGATGAGAAATCTCTATTGGTGGCAAATTCTGCTCTTTGAAGTCCTCTCAAAACATGGACTCTTATTGCATATGATTTTCGAGAACAATAAATTACAGAAAGATCCCCAGTTTTTTAAGTTTTTAATTATTAAAAATGTCTTTCACTACTGACTCAATAACAAATAAGGTGTATCGGTATACTACCAACAAAGATCCAATAACTATAAAGGAGGAAACTATTAAATTGCAGAAAAAGCCCGATGAAAAATATGGAGTAGGCTCAAACAAAATATTAATTAAGATTGATTCAGTAGCAATAAATCCGATCGACATAGTGTTGTATAATTCAGCGTTTACTTTCTTATCTTGGTATGGAGCGCATGGAATCGGTATGGATTATTCTGGTACCATTGTTGATATCGGAGAAAAGGCAAGCAAGAATAGCGGTTTTCAAATTGGCGATGAAGTTGTTGGAATGACATCTGGTGGTAAAACTGCTGGACAATATCTTTTGATAAATCTGCCGAGTTATCTTGATTCTGCAATCGCCAAGAAGCCAAAAAATTTGACCTTAAACGAGGCTGCTTCATTCCCAATGGTATTTGGTACTGCTTATTGCATGTTGGAGAACCACAAATTGAAAGATAAAAAAGTATTGATATTAGGAGGCGCTACGTCTGTTGGGAGATATCTTATCCAATTAGCCAAACTCAAGGGGGCTAAGATTATTGTAACTACAAATTCAGAACGATCTAATGAAGTTGTTACTAGTTTAGGTTCTGATGTTCAGATTGATTACCATAATCCTATACTTGGACCTTTAGTAGATTCAGTTCTAGAATCGGGAAAATTTGATTATATATATGATGCATGTGGTAATAGAGACCTATTGCCTCATTTACAATATCTTTTAAAGTCTAGAGTTTTAGGATCAGCGTATGTTTCATGTGTTGGTGATGCAAAATTCAATTATAATTCTGATGACATCGTTTTTGCCTTTTTGCGGAATACAGTACCTATAATCAAAACGATAACTAGTAAGTTCGGATTGACAGATGTTAATTATACATATTTTTTTTTATTCCCTACTAAAAAATGGCTCGATGAAGGGATACAATTATTCGAACAAAATAAACTCAAAATATTTATAGATTCAGTTTATAAATTTGAAGATTTCGATAAAGCGTTTGATCGACTTAAATCGAATCAAGCCAGTGGTAAAGTTATAATTCAACTTTGAATGCTCTTTAAGAAGAGAAGACAAATATTTTTATGCGACATTAATTTTTAGATTATATTTTTTGTGAATAGGCGCCAAGAAATTTTATTTACCACCTTTTGCAGTAAGACCTTCTCGATTAGGTCGTAGATACTAATCTAGATTCTGCATTACGAGAATCTAAATGTCCATTAGTCTGAAAATCTTATGTAACTGCCAAACTAAGAAACTTTGTTCCACGATTGGATGAGTAGAGACAATCTTAAATTCAAAATGTCGATTGAAACCAATAGTAGTTCGCCTCGTTTGAAATCCTAAATTGGCGTCGATTCCGGTGGTGCAGGTTCAAAATGTTTAGTCCGCTAATATATTAAGGTTTAATACATGTCTATAAAATGAAATACGAACTTGGCTCTATTATTGCCAAATTCATTCTGACCCACTCCAAATATCACCGTAATATTTAAATAAATCTTGTTTATCAGTTCCAAATGATATTAAAGTACCAGCTTGGCTGTTATCTTCACCATTTCTCATACCACCTATTTTGGAATAGGCGCACCATAAATAACCTTTACAATAGTTACGTTCCATATGCCAAGCTTTGTCTGGTTCATCATTCTCATTTGGACAATGCATATGTGTCACATCTACAAATGGGGGAATGATCGCATGTGTGATTTTCATAGGATTATAATATAAATGCTTGAACTCATCAACTGTGTCCAACCATTTGAATCTTAAATTCTTCTTAGCCTCTTCTTCAAAGTCCACTCGATGATTCTGTCCACAGAAAGTAAAGCCTGAATTAAACCATAATAAGGTTTTCCCATCTTGGCCACTAATGTGACCTGGATGGCACGAACATAATTCGTCTGCATCTTTAGGTTTATCGAATTTGTTAACATGATATTTTTTGTCAGTTTTCTCACCAAGAGATGCCGCAGGTAATTCATTGAAATGATAATTTTCATCACCATTTACAGCAAAACCTAGCCAGAATAATTCTTTGTCGCCATATGATCTAGCTTGGGCCGGTTTTAACATATTCAATTGTAAAGTCATTAAAACTGAATTGAAATGCATATTTCTATCAATTATTACCACTCCTGATTCCATATAATGATCTAAGCCATCAAAATATTCTCGTTTCATTGTATGGTTTGTCATAATATCAAAATCAAATACAACATTATCAACAATCGAAGGACTCACTTTTTTGAAAAAATATCCATCTGATTTTGGTCTAAATTGGAATGCAGTCCTATCTCGGAAAAATAATGCACCTGTATCCTTATAACCTTGTAAATCGAATAAGTCTTCGGGTGGTTGAATTAAAACTGAATCAGCATCGAGCAAGATATATTCTTCAAATGAATTGAAAAATGTGGCAAAGAATTTATTACCGAATTTCTGAAATTTACCTCGGAAATTTTCTCTGATTGCTTGATTGACATTGACAAACCATAATTCCTGTGGCGGCAACCCTACTGACTGGGTACCATCAGATGAATCCAAATAGTTTTCTGGGAATTGATGTTGTACTTTAGTGAAAGAATCGGGTAAATCCATCATTCTATCTCGAGCAGCTTGGTACAAGAGTTTTTTAGAATCTTGGGATAATTGATCGAAATAGACAATTTGAATGGGGTATTTGTTATTTAATGCCCGAAGCAATTTGATCAAATTGACAGTTTGTTCAACATGTTTGTCACCAATAGATAAAACAATACCTTTGCCCGATAATGAATTTTTGAATTTATTTAAAAAACAAGTTTTTGAGTTAATCAAGGGATTTTTCTTGGAATCAAACTTGAGTTTGCCTCGAGAATCCTTATAAGACTGATGGGAAGATTGGAATACTTCGGGGAAAAGCTTTCTATCAAGATAATTTTCCATTTGGGGCGGTGTTAATAATTTTTCTCCGGTGAAACGTTCATACACGGGGTACGATAATGATAACCACGGGTAGACTCGTTTTTCCAACACTTCACACGAGAGGGTATTGTCGGTGTTGATGACGGAACTATCGACATCAACAAACGGTTTTTTGTCCAATTCGTTATTGCCAGTGTTGATCATGGCATCGACCAAGAGTTTTTGTTTAGAAATCCTGTCATCGACCAATGTTTTTTGGGGAGTATCGTCACTGGTGATGTAACATTTATTGAAGATTCTTAAATGGGAAAGATAATCGGTCGTTTTCTGTTCAATGAGTTGGACTTCTACCCACCATTTTTGATATCGATATTTGATGTAAGCTTCGAGTTCTGTTGACATTGGAAGATCATTCCAATTTTCCTTGATACCTAGTTCTTCATTTTTATCATGATAACCCTGAATATTATGGTTTTTGATAAATTCCTTCTTCCAATCAGTCATTCTTTTCAGACGAAAGTCTTTGAAAGCGTAAGAGTCTTTCCAATCAAGGGGCAAGTCTGCATTGGGATCAATTTTCCAATTGATATCTGTTTTAAATAAATTTTTAAAGTATAAGTCACAACGTTGCTGAAAGTTCAAATTGCTTAAAACATTATTTACGGTGTTTCCAGCAAAGAAATGTGAATAGATCGTACTATAAGAATCAATGCCCCTGTCATCGACAATTTCTTTTTGGTTGAAAAGATAATTGATAGTTTTATCTTGCGATAAGTTATCCTGGGCTAATTTTACCTCTGTAGCTGAAGACAGATCGTAGATACTAGAATTTCCCACCACTATTGATTTTCCTTGATAAAAATGCTGATAAATGTAATATTGCAAACCAATCAACCAAATGATGACCATCAGGTAGATTATCGGTTTTTTTTTACTCCCCGATAAGAGTTTGAGTAACGACATTATCACCTGAACTCAACTAATCAACCAGAACTAATTATAAACTGGAGCTATCTAGACCAAACAACTAAAAAGTTGTGAATGATTGGTCTATAAATATCAACCCAAAAAAAGGTTGTGAAAAGAAAATCAAAAAAAATAATATCTAAAAAATAAAATACTAAAAAATAATTACGAAATTGTGAACACGTGATTAAAATTGTGACAAAAAAAAGATTTTTTTTTTCATAGTTACAGCCACAATTAACTACTGGGATATTTGGCTTGGAGATAAACAAAAGGGGTACTGTTGTACCTGCAGAAGTATGGATATTCATGGAGAATGGCATTCCTGGAGGCGAAGTTGGCGAGATGGAATGAAATCTTGTAGTTATTAATGCGTATTACGGATGTATTATTCCTTCATTCGATGCGTGTTTCTGTAGTGTGTCAACTTCGTTTCGGATTTATATCTACCACAGACTAAATCAGCCTCGGTACCAGCAAAGTCATGGTTTTACCAGGCATGATAATGATTTTCCCGTTATCTATAACTAGAGTTATAATTTCTTAGCTGATTTGTTAGTAGATGTAGTTAGCCACCACTAAATTAAGCGCCGGCGTGGTATCTTAAACCATTGAAGCGTGAAATCTTGTCATAAATCTGCACAACTATGAACCATATTGTCCATTTGGAAGTCATTGTGTGTAGTTACAATCAATTGAAATATTAATCAAAACAGTTTAGTGGTGGGTATTTCTTCAAATAGCACAATACTCCGAGCAAATATATCACCTCTGTTCAAACCGTTACTATACAAGGTACCATAATTGTATGCAATGGCTGTCAGATGAGATCGTTACCACTTCCTGGCAAGGGAATGCATATTGTCGAGAATTTCAGGGTTGCATTCAACAATAGAGTGGGCAGACTCAAAATTCACTCCGGTGGTGATAAACACACTAGGAACCAAGGCTGAATCAACTTTAAGAGAACTTATGTATATCGGCAAAATGAGTTATGCGTGAACGTTTTATCGTGAACACTTGTCACATTTTTCCCACTAGATAGTGCATAGCAATGTACATGACAATATTGAGCATATTTTACTTTTCTGTTAGAATTACCAAGTACAAGCCAGCTTACATAAAATCTTTCAAGGCTGTGTAGGTACATTCCATTATGTTGCAGGTACAACCGTACAACATCATCTCGAGAGAAATAATACTGCGATATGATCTCAGTTAGACCATTGTTGATTTAAAAAATATCTTCTCGTAAATGTAAATAAAAAAATGAGTAGATTAAATCACGTGAATTATTTTTTGTGTTGTCTTATCACCCGTGCACGACAAGATGGCTACATATATTTAATGTGGTATCATCACTATATTTTACTATACTTTGTATATTGATAAATATACTCCCAACCTGAAATAAATATCCATTTTCTTCTATTAAAAATCCTTCATTTATAGCCTGCTATAAATGTTTATAAACCTCCCAGTTACAACTAACCCTTGTCTGTTTTGCCTAATCCACCAAACTCATATTCCTATCCTCCTCCATAATCACCATATCAATTGTATCTTTAACAAAATCTTCCAAATATAAATCACCTACACTCATAAGCTGTAAACTATGATATAAATATTGACTCATACTGATGATTAAAATATTCATCCATAATAATAAAAACGAATAATTGACTTGTTTCGAAATATGTTTTTGTTTATAATATAGATATAACTTGGTAAATGCTTTATAAGATGTCATTGGTAACCTGAAAAAATTAATAGGGTTTTTAATTGGAAACTTGGGTTGGCTTTATAAGGCAAAATTGAAAAACGTGCGACATAAAGGGGAGACGAGACATGCGACATTTAAGCGGGTTAAAACTATAAATGTAACTAAAACTGATTACAAAAAGAAAATTCATCCTTGGAGGATAGAAAACCAATGGACAATTAAGTGGGTTAAAACTATAACTATAACTGTAACTAGAACCAAGCTTATTAGATAGAGAAATTCATATTTGTCCTTGAGAAAACCGATAATTTAAAGTTTTTTTTGTTATCGATAAAAACTTTGATAAGAGTAGCAATCATCAATCTCTTCAGCTAAACTGTCCATGGTATATTTTCTCGTTTACGCTCTGGATAATATAAAATAACATCAGATGATGGCTTGTACTGACAGAAAATACCTCGAAGGATATATTTTCACGGTATTTTTATTGTAAAGGGTTAATTTGCATTTATTTTCAACTTCATTATATAGTAATCTTAAATCTAGGGGATATGTGACGATACGTATGTAGCATGGGCACAAAAAGCTACTTACAAGCCCTGGCAAGGAGTGGTTGGTTTGTAGTGATACAGTATACCGACAATGGTTAGTATATCATTGTTCTGTACCAATATCCCTTTGAATAACATAGTCAACCAGGTTCACTTTCAGTAATGAAACGTTTCTTGATCATTCTCATCATTTCGGGACCGTATTTACTCCTACTCCGTATTACGTAACCCAGGATACAGGATTGTCTGGTGGTACAAAAAAAATATTTTTTGTTTCGGAAAGATAAGGGGTAAAAATATAGATAGATAACCCAGTGGTGAACAAAAGCCCTGGTCTAAAATTATCCTTGGCTGAGTTTTGTCCTTATTATTAATTATTTATTTTTGTCACTTTGCCGTTTTAGCCGTTAGTACTTGAATAACCTCCTGACTAAATAAGTTTGTTTTTGGATTTAGAATTATCGTTAAAAACTTTAAAACCACGTGTTGGAACCAAGATTAGGAAGGTGGACGTACTATTTTTGGTGGTTATATAAAAGCATACTCGAATGATTCAAAGGCCTCGCTTTGCTAAAGTACTTAAAATAGTAATTTTACTGTTCCCATTGTTTGCCCGTTGTTTTTCTTGCTAGACTTCCAATGTGGTAATTCGCACCATTGACAAAAAAATTGACCTCCTAAAACTTGTTATCAACAATGGTGAAGATAGACTACGTATTGTTAACCATTGTTATGCATTGTTAAGATTCGAATGGTCGATGTAGATGAGAAGTGAGATGTATTCTCCATCACCGTCAATATTGATTGCCTGGAAACTGGGAACTGGAACTGGACTTGAAGTCTCGGCTCCGAAAAAAAATCAAAACTTTATCTATTATAGACGTTTCAAAAAAATGAATAGCTTCATCGTGGATGAATAAACACCTGTGGATAATAAGCTTATTCGTTTGGAATTGTTGACTCTACTTTAGATCAATGCAAACCCGTTCACCATTTTACTCTCTCATCCACAAGACTATTTCCGTGGAAAAAATTGCAACACATAAAAACAGTTCACCCGGACCCACCCTTTCTACAATCAGCTTTTAAATTAAAAATTTATTATCTATAAATATAAATATACCTGCCAGCAGGAACGAGTTATCAACATGTATCGATAACCAATAAATATCAAAGATACAAAATAAAAATGTATCCGTTTAGCATCTCTTGAAATGGAAAGGTCCAGCCTTTCCATACCATTCATATCACCCGCTAAAAATAAGTCTAGCGTCTCCATTCACCACAGTATTCCTTCCCAATAATGACACCACCAACCCTAACGTATCAATCAACCCCAACATCAACAACGGAGTTATAATCATGAAAATCAATCCCAAGGACAAGTTCATTAGAACCCATTCTAAATTTATAATGAAACTATTGAAAACGCAAAGCATATTTATTGTATGTTTTCCAATACCACGATCTAGCGATAAGATGGAGGTTTATATATAAATATAAAAATTATCCTTCCTTCCTAAAGTCAAAAAATAATCCTAACAAAAGAAAAAATAAACTTTAGTTGCTGGAAGAAAAAATAAAATTAAACTTATCCACACAATTGGTTTTTATTGAGATAATAATCCCTAAAACCAATTCCTCATTTATCGTAATTCAAGAACATCATTTGATGTCATCGTATTGTTACACTTCAATTCATTTAATATAATCCACTCCTATTATGCCCCCTTGTTCGTCTTTTGTGTACCCTCCTGGAATAATCGATGTTATTTTTTCTTTTTCTTATTTTGTGTCTTTTTTTTTTTAGCTCCATGGATAAAAGGATTGTCTTGTTTTGGTCGGTTAAAGTATTGTTTTATGGCTCAAAGCTAAAATTGGTGTTATCTTGACTCATATCTATGCATAAGTACACATCCACACAAGCTTATTCTGCTGGGGCTGTACGAATGTGGCAATGTAGAGGTGCAGTCCGATTGTGGCTTTCAAGCAAAGCAGATGATCCAGATTGTGTTCATGAGGGATATTTCAAGATAATTGCCAATGACTGAAATGTCTGAAAAATACATCTGGTGATTCGAGGGCGGAGGTGTAAAGAGTTTGAAATAGGCTTGGTATGGTCTGGTTTGTAGTGTGTATGCGGGAGTATTTTTATGTAATCGATGTATTTTTCTCCTAGTATCTCATTGTTTCATTCAAATGTAGCATCGATGTCTGCTTTATGTAATCGTTCCCACATGTGGGAGACCTTCTGAGGTGGTTTGATTCAACGCTTATCGGTAGTTTATTGTGTATACTTATTTGACATGTCTGTTGGTTGTGGCAAAAAGAACAAAGTGGTAAAAGAACAATCGTTGGAATGGTTATTGTTCTGGTGGTGCTCTTTGGAGCTATTTCAAATATTTTTACGGTAATACGATGGTCGCACCGAGGTCTGATGGATATGCTAGATTATTTTTACTCTGATTCACTTGGCATAAATTATTTATTATCTTCACCGGTGAAAAATATTAATTAATTTTGAAAGAGGTTTTGTTTTGGTTTAGAGAGATTAATTAAAAAGATAGTAAATCCTTTTGAACTTTAAGGTTGTGATTGGCGGTGGGGAATACGAGTTATTATTGTAAGATATCAAGATAAACATAGTACACAAAATGGCTGTCATTGTTGATAATTATGTTGAAATTCATTGAAAATACGATACAGGTATGAAGTTTAAGTGCAGGTATCATATGAGGACAATATTATTTTATCTCTGTGGGGGTATTAGTGGGGGGACTACGTAATCGGTCTCTAGGAGACAAGATTTAAAATGGTTGGCAGGGTGTAAGCTATTCTGTGTTATAATTTTATTCTAGATTCTAGACTCTTGACGGGAACGATTATCCCTGTTGACGATATAATCTACGCCAATTATTTATTCTAAATACCCATCATGTTGATAGTATTAGCGCTAGTTGATGTTTTTACATGAATATAATGAACTATTACTATCCTCAATTTATTCAAATATCATTCTGGTTATTGATTTATTGTGGTGTCAGAAAAATGAACACTATTAGTGCTATAATCATCATATCGCTCCCATGATAAAAAAACGGGGGTTTACATTCCCTGACTTTTGGTTTGTGGTATTAATATTTGATATTCCATTATAATTCATTGCAATTACCAACACCCACATGCAGCAGGAACAGTTCGTATAATTCAATTTCAAAAATAGGTTTGTAAAATCGAACAGGTTGAACACAACATTTCCTTCCCTAGTTTCGTTTCATGCTTGCTAGCTTGATGGTATTCGTATTTGAACAACTGTGGTGTGCTTAGCCTTGGTCAACCTGGCTTGGTTTAATACCCTCGAACGTGTAGTATATGATTTATTTATAGGTTAAATTTTCTTTGATTAAGAGCCGAGTTTGCATATAAAACGGCTCACTCCGGGCAAAAATTTAAAAATTTAGATTTACGATAGTAAATCAATTTTGTACCGTTGATTGCAAATCTGATTGATTATTAATGGTTTGGGATGAATCTCTCGAATAATCATTTTCAATGCAAAAATAGTAAACAGCTTTAATATAATACCTCATTTCCACCCGAAGTAGCTATACTTGATCAGGTTTGGATTTGAGGGCAAGTGATTCAATAACTTATGTATTTAACAATTATTGCCGTAATCTACACATATATGTCCTTGCCTTAAATGGGTTTCGACATGCTTCTAATGGCGTTACTGTAGATCTATGAACTTACATTATTTATTTCATGTGTCGATATTATCTTCATGTCACTGGTGTCTAACTTTACTCAAAACTACACTATCTTGTACCAGTTCTGATTCTTGATTGACAATAGTTTGTTCTTCTTTTTTTTTGAATAGCCATATTGACGTACTGTAGTTCAGCCGTATATGGTAATTTTGAATGAAGAGGTAAATGTTGAAAAGATTTCGTTACCTACATAGTATCCAATCGATTCTTTCTTGTATGTCACAACTTCATCTGACTATAAAATAATATCCAGCAATGATATACGGCATTTGGTAAAGTGTATGTTTGATATAACCATTGACACTACTTAAGGGGTAAGATTATATTATTAATCTAAATTAAGGGGTCGACATAGAATACGTATTAATAATCATCGACTTCACTTAGTAAAATTGAATATTGCCGTGCTCTATTACAAGTATAATACCTGAAAAACTACAATTCGGTTGTGTACCAGCTATTTACCTTCCATAAATATAAATTTCGAGAATAGATAAACAACTAGTTTCTATTAAACATGACCTTTTAGATTCACCTAATTAACCTGTAACAGTCCAAAACTGATCATATATTTTAATTAACTCTCCATTTATAACTAGGAGATATGAATGTAACGTTCACTTGCTATTCTAATCTTCATTCGATCTTTAAGGGGCTTCTTAAGTGGCCCGGAAAAACAATTTTTCACCTTCTTTTTCAAAAAGAAATCACGTAATCAGGCACATAACACCGCCCGGAAAACTGCCACGAATTTCAATCGTAGTAGAACCACAAAGAATTTTTCCAAATAAGGAGCTGAACATGAAATGATTGCGCAACCCCCAAAAGTTTGACAAGAAATATATTACTAATCAGAAAGGTATTTAAATTCCTAGATCTGGCATGTTTTCAGGTTTCAACAACAACAACAGACAAAATGACTAAAGATAACAAGTTGAGTACCACTTTCAAATTAGATCAAGCCAAAGAAGTGGATTACTTTTTTCATCATCCAACAGAAGTTCCTGGTTCGAACTATATTCAAGATGAATCTACTGACAGCGATGCTGGTAAGGAAATTCCAAAACCGGCTATCTTTAAACCATTAAAGATAAAGGATATGGTATTGCCAAATAGAATTGGTGTATCTCCAATGTGTATGTATTCAGCAAACGAAAAATTCGAAGCTACCCCATTTCATTTGGTTCATTATGGTGGTTTGGTACAAAGAGGCCCAGGTATCACAATTGTTGAAGCTACGTCTGTTTCGCCAGAAGGTGGTCTTTCTCCATCCGATTTAGGTATCTTTAATGATGAGCAAGCTAAGAAATTGAAGGAAACTGTCGATTATGCACATGCTCAAAGAGGTTTAATTGGGATTCAAATTGGTCATGGTGGTCGTAAAGCTTCTGGCCAACCTCCTTTTGTTCATTTGGAGCAAGTGGTTGATGAATCGATTGGTGGATGGCCCGATAAAGTTGTGGCACCTTCTCCAATTGCATTCAGGCCCCATGGTAATTATCATGTACCAATAGAATTGTCAACCAAAGATATCAAAAGGATTGTTAAAGAGTTCGGTGATGCTGCTGACCGTGTTGTAAATATCGCTGGATTTGACTTTCTTGAAATCCATGGTGCTCACGGGTACTTAATCTCCGAATTCCTTTCACCAATCTCCAATCATAGAACTGATGATTACGGGGGATCATTTGACAATAGAATTAGATTTTTAGTAGAAATTATTGAAGAAATCGTGAGCCGAGTTGGCAAGTCAATTCCTCTCTTTTTGAGAATTTCTGCGGTTGAAAACACCCCAGATCCAAATGCCTGGACTATTGAAGACTCGATCAAATTAGCTGAAATTGTTGCAGAAAAAGGTGTTGACGTTCTTGATGTTAGTTCTGGGGGTAATGATTACAAACAAATGCCAAGATCTGGTATCAAGCATGAATTACCAATGCATGTACCACACGCCAAAGCTATCAAAGAAGCTTTGGGTGATAAGATTTTGATTGCTACCCCTGGTGGATTGGATGCAAATTCAGTGGCTACTAATGAATATATCGAAAAAGGATATTATGATATTGCCTTGATTGGTAAAGCATTTTTAAGAAATCCAGGGTTGGTGTACAAATTTGCTGACGATTTAGGAGTTCGATTAAATTCCATTGATCAATACGAATGGGGCTTCCATCCTAATAAAGACAGTATTATGGAAGTCATTCAAAGATCTGAAGAGTTATCCCTTCAGGACAAAAATTAGATGTATGTGTAGATTAGAGTATAAAATATAGTTATAGAATAAAAGTATCAACAAAATTAATTGACGATGTAGCCATTGCATCTGTTTATTAACACTTTCAACTAATTCAGTGGATTGTAAGGTAAGAGATATGAACCAGTTGGTTCCTCAAGACGTAACAACAGCTTGCACTTATAGTTGCTATATTTATTAACTGATCGGCTGATGAGAATACCCCTAGACGTTGGGATATTATTAAAGGTATAATAGGAAAATAGGAACGAATTGTTATTCGAATATGTGTATAAGACTTTTTAGTTAGTGCTTCTCCACAAATTGGGGTTGATCCTCCAGCTGTCTCTTTGAAAGCAGTTGGTGTTTGGAGCCAAGGGTTTCAATTCTAAGTGTTTTGATTTCGGTGTTATCGACATTGCTACGTACCATGATTGTATTAGAAATACCTAATTTATGTGAATCCTGTATTAAACTACTACTGCAAAATTGTATAAAATATCAAGTCAACTATCTACGTGTAGGTTATCTTTGTATAGCCGTATGTTTGCGGCATGTAATCGTAATTGATTCCTGGATTAATGATTGTATTACTCCATATGGAATCTCCGCTCTGTATATAAGCAAATTACTTCCGGAGTTTCCCAATTGGGCATGATTATTGCAAACATATTCAACATGGATGAATACTCGGGGAATAATTTTAGATCTCCGTGCATCTCCGACTCTTTTAGCTTTGTAATGATACGAAATAGTAAACAGTTACTATGCAAATGAAAGCAATGTTATGAGCTGAATTACTAATCTGCAACTATATAAATTAATCAGATTCCCAATATTTTGTAGTCTGAATTATAAGCAATTATGACAAGAGACAATAGTTTACAATGGAAATATCAAGACCCTAGTGTTATCGACTTCAAGAACTTGAATGTAGGTATTATTGGTGGTACCGGTGGAATTGGACGTGCAGTTAGTCGTCTTTTAGCAGCCAGGGGAGCCAATGTCTACGTTGTTGGTCAAACATTCAGAGACAGCGATGTAAAGAACATTAATTTCGTCAAGGCAGATTTGAGTTCAATGGAAGCGGCTAAAGGTGTTGCAGGCCAGCTTCCTGTGGATAAGTTAGATGTAACTTTGTTTACCAATGGTATCTTTGCTGCTAAACAAAGACAAGAAACCGCTGAAGGACTCGAAAAAGATATGGCTGTTAGTTATCTCAGTCGTATGGTGATTTTACGTGACATGGTACTGAAATTTAAAACAGAAAAGAATACATTGGGATTTGGTCCCAGAGTTTTCATTATGGGGTACCCTGGTGACGGACAACTTGGAACTATAGATGACCTTAACCAAGAGAAAAGTTATTCTTTGATGAAGGCACATATGAATACAGTTGCTGGTAATGAAGCACTTGTACTTGATCTGGCAGAGAGATATAAGAATGTTAATTTCTATGGGTTAAACCCAGGTTTGATCAAAACCAATATTCGTGGTAATTTATTCGGCGAAGGTAGTATGCTTCAAAGTGTAACTGAGACACTTCTTGGGTGGTTTACTCAATCTGCTGACGACTACGCCAAGAAAATTGTCCCTCTCTTTGTTGCTGCTGAAATTGAAAACCACAGCGGTGCTATGTTTGATAATAAAGGTTACGCTATCTTGGCTTCTAAGGGGTTTTCTAAAGAATATGCCAAGAAGTTTATTACAGCTTCTGAAGACTTATTAAAGAGCAAAGGTTTATAGGTTGAGTCTTCTATATTTTAATAATTAAATACCGTATGCTTAGGATGACTGATTTGTTGCCAATTAATAGCCGTCTACTGTGAATAACTGATATATGAGGATAAGTATAATTAATAATGGTGTAATATGGAAATAAATGAAAAATGATAAAGCTAAGAGAGGTTGTAGTTTATATATAGATGAGCTAGAGTAGACATACAAATATCTTGGTTGGTCTTGGGCAAGATCATCTAGGACATTCAGTCGTGGTGTGCGAATTTCCACCTTCTAGCTCCATGTAATCTCAAGTAATTGGCTACTCACCAAATCTATAGCGACAAATGTATTAGAGTATCATTTGATAGTTGTACAATGTAAAGGTACCATGTTCTAGTTACAGTATGATGGAGAAAACCAAATGGTGTGAGCCAGAATTGAACGCGAGTGCATTTGTAAATTCTATTTTTTTTCATTCCATCTGTATATGAAGATTCTTATATACAACTATAAATTGAATATAAGAAGCTAGATAATTTATTAACACTTGTAGCCATTCAATCCAGGAAAAGAAGCTTAGGAGCCATCTATTTTGGGACGTATCCTTTGAAGCTCTTTTATTATTTTTGCAATTATTCATCAATTTCAGAAAAGGTCAATATCTGAAGAAAAAATCAAAATCTTTGAAATTCATTTCTGAGTAATCTAAGGACATTTAAAAGGAAATACTTAATATGTTTAGCCATTATCTAGGTCAAAAGATTATTTGATATTGAAATATATCAATATAATTTTAGTATCTAACTTTTTTTTTCTTTTTCCAACATAGAATACTAAGAAAAACCTATGAATATCTAAAATTATACCTTAAATTGATTGTAAAAGGAATTAACACACCGCCTTAGCCATACATTGGCTCTTCTCTCTCTCACGCGGAATTTTGGGGTATTTATCCCATTTACATACCGGTTGATGCAAAATTTTAACAAATCAGAAATCAGCCTGGCTAGCTCAATCGGTAGAGCGTTTGACTCTTAAGGAGACACAAACTTAGTGGTATCAAAAGGTTGCGGGTTCGACCCCCGCGTTGGGCTTTCTTTTTTCTTTTTCATCTACTCTACAATGTAATATTTTTATAGTAGATCTTGAATTGATCTTAACTCTATTGTAATCTGTTCACCTACATCTATGCGATAGAGCATTAAGGTGTTTCTCTACTCCATTGCAAGGGCTTCGTATATTTATGCTCTTAGAGGGTTCGATGAGGCTTCCGCTAAGAGATGCGATATAGGAAAAATAAAATTAAATTTGACTCATACCAATTTTATAAATTGACTCCACGATCTTCAAAATAGGGTTATTGATATATTTCAAGTCACTCCATACAGCATGAACACAGTTGAAGTGCCTGGAGAAAAATATCAGCCGAAGGGAGACGACGAAACTGTAGATGTGTTCCCATCGAGTTCTGACTCCGATAGCACATCTTCAAAATCAATTTGGCATTACCTTAATTTAGCATCTAAGAAGCTTGATTCCTTTGGAATAGAAACAAGAGGTATTGAAAGAATTCCACCATATGAAAGATCGACTAATAAGACTAAACAGTTAATTTCGGTTATGGGATTATGGATTTCGGCATCTGGAGGTTTGAGTTCCATGTCCTCGTTTTATTTAGGTCCATTACTTTTTGAATTGGGATTGAAAAACTGTTTAATTGCCGGTACTATTGGTCAAACTATTGGATGTGCCATAGCAGCCTATTGTTCAATGATGGGTCCAAGATCGGGCTGTCGTCAAATGGTGGGTGCCAGGTTCCTATTTGGATGGTGGACAGTTAAGTTTGTCAGTGTTATTAGTATTTGTGGGGTGCTAGGGTGGTCAGTGGTTAATAGTGTTGTTGGTGGAGAAATTTTAGTATCAATGTCGAATGAAAAAATTCCTTTATCAGTGGGGATAGTCATTATCGCCGTCATTTCATTATTAGTCTCTATTTGTGGGATCAAACACTTGATCAAATTTGAAGCTTTCTTAAGTATACCGGTTATACTGGCATTTCTCTTATTATATGTTGTTGCATCGCAAAAATTTCAATATTTATCCTTTGCAGATGGTCCAATAGATTCTGCTACTCTTAGAGGTAATTGGTTGTCTTTTTTCTCCTTAGCTTATTCCGTTACAGCAACTTGGGGTGGGATTGCTTCTGATTATTATATTTTATTTCCAGAAAATAGCCCCGATTTAACGGTTTTTTGTTTAACATTTTTTGGTATTTGGCTCCCAACTACATTTGTTTCGACATGTGGTACTCTTATTGCTAATGTTGCTTTCAATTATGAACCTTGGTATGCAGTTTATGAGAAATGGGGTATGGGTGGATTATTAAACGAAGCTTTCAAGCCTTGGGGTGGTGGCGGTAAATTTTTATTAGTGTTGATCTTTCTTTCATTGATTTCTAATAATATTATCAATACTTATTCGGCAGCATTTGGGTTTCAATTAGCGGGTAGATATTTTGGCAAGATTCCTAGATGGTTATGGGCAATTTTGATTACGGTTATTTATCTTGTTTGTGCCTTGGTGGGTAGATATCAATTCTCGGCAATTTTAGGGAACTTTTTACCCATGATTGGGTATTGGATTTCAATGTATTTTATTCTATTGTTTGAAGAAAATACCATATTCCGAACTAATAAATTTGTTCATTTATATACCAAAGAGTTTGAACCTTTACAAACGGAAAATCCAATTAAGAATCAACAAGATTTTGTTACCAAGGAAATTAGAAAAAATCAACATTATAATTTTGAAATCTGGAATGATATTACTAGATTAACCAATGGATTTGCCGCAACTGCATCGTTTATAATTGGTGCTGTTGGAGTAGTGTTGGGGATGTCACAGACATATTGGATTGGGCCAATTGCCAAGGCTATAGGAGGTGACTATGGTGGTGATATTGCCATGTGGTTATGTATGGGAATGAGTGGTACAGTATATCCATTTCTCAGATACTGGGAATTGAAAACATTCGGAAGATAAACTGTGCACGTTTGTTTTTACAAAATAGACTGTCAATAGATTAAGTAGATTGTTAATTAGATTGGGACAAGTGGTTTTTAGAGTAAATAATCTAAAAGAGAACAAAAAAAAGAACCAAAAGTGGAAATGAGTGTAGTATCGTAAATTACAAGAGATTGATACGTTAAACATTATCATGTGAACAGGATATAAAATTTGGAAGCAATAATTTGGAAGCAAAAGTTTGGAAGCAAAAAACTATATTTATGGGCAAACACTATACGGCATCGCATAAACTTTCTAGAACAGAAAAGGCCACATTCACTAACAATGAGGCTTTTCTCGTATCTACCCCATCCTTTGTAAACCACAAGCCGTATCAAATTATATCAAACCAATCAAAAGTGCCAATGTATTAGTCAGAATGATCATCCACTAAAGTTTAGATTTGGTTACTAACAACGGTCATTGTTGAATATTTCTACAATAGGTTATAGAAGGGTGACCAGGTCATATCTAATAAATATATACCAATATCAATATCTGGTACTCTATCAATTAATACAAGATATATAGATAACCTACCATACCCACACTACCAGAAATTGACCGCAACCAGTGCGGTGATACCACAACAGACGCGCAATACCCATAGAAACTTCTATTGAATTCGATGAGTCAAAAGAAATATCTTGCGCTCAAATTAACTATGAGTTACCCCTTTTCTTTTTTACACTTTCGTAGACATGACCAATGAAACACTGTCGTTAACTATCTAAACCGCATTCTTGCGCAGACCACTGAAAATATACTATTCACGCAATTTAAATAATAGGTCCAAGCTGACTTGGCAAAACCAGCTGATGTTGGGTTTACACCAAAGCAAATGCTAACACTTAGCACTGACATAGACCTTTGATTTCACGTGAGAATCAATGATCTCCAAACCAGCTCCATTAGCCACAAACTTAAGATTTGGTCTAATGTTATCTCCGCCTTCTTATGAGGTTATTGGGGGTTTCCCCTCTAAAAGTAGTGCGCGCAAACGCACATAAATGTTTCTAATTTAATAAAGTTAGTCAGAGTTAATTATCCCTTCTTCTGAACCAATTCATACTGAAATACTACATATTTACAGAGGAGGAACGTGTAGAGTGTACTAGATCGAACGTTCTAGATAATCCGTGTGAGTCCGCACCTTTTTCGTGGCTTAATATGATTCGTTTCACGTAAATTTCAAAATGGTTATTAGTAATCCGTTGTATAGAACTTTAATGAGTCATGAGATTTTTAAGTTCGTATATTCTTAACTGTTATTATTATATATTGTTTATAGGATCTCCACTTTGTCTCGAAATCTATAAATGAACTAAATTTCCAAGTCAGACTCAATCTCAGATCATGACCGCTTCAACTGAATCAGTGATATCTGACACAACAACTGCACACAATGAGAGTGATTACACAGCTACAACATCAGTAGATTCATTGCAATCGGGTAAACAACCTGCCAAATCTGCTGAAGAACAATTATGGGCCATCTTACCCAGTTATCATATGTACAATTCCATATATCGTAATATTCATTTGAATCATAATGATGATGTCGTCAACAATACTGATGAACCACCCACGTACAATGCTTCGAGTGTTGATACACCTTCGATATTCTCCGACCCAACAACATCCCATACTACAAATTCTGAATCGTCTGCAAATACAAATAGCCGATTTGTTTTGGCGGATGAAGAAGCCAATTGGCAAGAAACTATTTTGGATAATACACATTTGTTGAAAAATTTAACTGACACCACCAACGAAGAATCGAATTCGATCGATATAAAAATTCATTTCACTAAAGATATTTGTGAAATCAATAAAATCCCCGAGGAAATTGATCCTTCTCTTTTCGAATATAAACAAGGCGATTACTTGAATGGGTATGTGTTGATTCAAAACACTCTGGATAAACCAATCCCCTTTGAAATGTTTTATCTTGTATTTGAAGGTATGGTCAAAATAATCAACCCCAAAACCAAAAAATATATTCATTCCCGAAATTTCCTACAAATGTTCGACTTCTCCGGTTCGTGGAACGAAGGCCATATCAATCGATTAGTCACCGAATTCGAAAACCCTTATATGTGTCCAGATCTCATTGATATCAATGATGGGTCTAGGTTAGCATTTGGAGAAGGGAAATTGATTCAACCTAATCGTGTGTATAAACGATTCTTTACATTCAAGATTCCTAATTTCCTATTAGACACTGAATGCTCAGAACATAACTTGGCCATGCATGTCCAACTTCCTCCTTCTTTGGGTTGTCCTACATTAGATAAACCGGGTTTACAAAAATCGGCAGTCAAAGATTTCTCGATGATGGATTCTACTATATCGTACGGAGTATTGGCACGTTTTGTTGGGAGAAAATCAAAATACAAGGTTGATAAGTCATTATTCAATAATGATGATTTGATTCTTATTAACTCCAAGGGGGATGAATTTTTGATTTTGAAAGAACGATACAAACATGTGCGTATATTACAACAGTCAACCCGGTATAATGAAGGAGAATTGGCGATGAAGTTTGTCGAGAACAAATTAATGTATAACAATCTCGTTTCAAGATTACAAGAGAAAATCAAGTTTGGGAATCGTTTGATTGAAAGTATTGCAAAGCAAAATTATCAGGAATCTTTCGATATGACAGAAATGTTTACTCAAAATGAAATAGATATGGCCAAGTTGAAACAGAGTTATCAACATACGGTTAGAGATTGCAAATACGACCCCAAGCGGATTGAATATTACAATTATTCTTACATTATGATGAAGAAGTCGTTTGCTAGTTCACCAAAGGCCATTGGGACATTACAAATCACCACCCCTAAGAAACAATATTTCATCAGTTATATCCCTCCTACTGCATTTAGAGACAGTATATCATCGAAAGAATTGGATAGTTTAAGATTCCAAATTCCCCTTGAATTCAAATTTTCATGTCCCAACTTAATGCCAGCATCAACCAAATTCAATACCAAGTTATTACCCGAAATCAAATCAATTCTGGTAGAGTTGGTCGTGTTGACTATAAAAGCCGATAAGTATCCCATTCCTGTAGAATTTCATCACGATTTAATATTCCATCCTGAAAATTCCAACTCCAATACTGATTTTGTGGATCAAGATAATTTCCAGAAAAACGTTGTGGAAGAGTTTCAAGGTTATTCCAATAAATTGAACAAAATTGTCAAAGAATTGGGAGAGAATTTGAAATTTGAACGGGAATTATTAGAAGATTTGAAGAGTGTATGTCAATTGCAAGCTAGGTCATACAATTTAACAATTAATGATATCAAACATAATCAAGATAAATTAACTCCAAGTGTATTGAATAATATACCTTGGGATAAATCGCAAGGTGATTATGTGAAGAACTTGAATTTATCAGTCAATCTTGAATCTGCCCAAATGAAATCGTTGGATGATAAAAAATCCACAGCTAAATCATATGATGTATTTAATTTGGTTCCAAATTTCCAATATTGTCGAATGGCAAGATTATATTATATCAAAATAACTCTTGGTTTGAACAATAGCCAATATATGCATAT
>JAXQKE010000165.1:0-18112 GCA_037042355.1 Candida sp. Y128-05E | reverse complement strand
GGATTAGGATCTGGAAGAGATGCTTATGGATCTGACAGAGACGCTTATGGATCTAACACTTCTGGTACTGGTCACCATACTTCTGGTAGCCACCACACTCCAGGTGCTGCTGGTACCGCCGCTGCTGGTACTGCTGCTGCTGGTACTGCCGCTGGATTAGCCTCCTCTGGTCACCATACTTCTGGTAGTCACCACACTCCAGGTACCACTACCGGTCAACATTCCGGTTTAGGATCTGACAGAGATGCTTATGGATCTAACACTGCTGGTACTGGTCACCATTCTGGTCAACACACTTCTGGTACCACTGCTGGATTAGGATCTGGAAGAGATGCTTATGGATCTGACAGAGACGCTTATGGATCTAACCCTTCAGGTACCACTGCTGGATTAGGATCCAGTGGTCACCACACTTCTGGTAGTCACCACACTCCAGGTACCACCACTGGTCAACATTCCGGTTTAGGTTCTGACAGAGATGCTTATGGATCTAACCCATCAGGTACCACCGCTGGATTAGGCTCTACTGGCCATACTACTTCAGGTAACACTTATAACAATGCTAGATCTGGTGACCATACTGGTTCCAACTATGCTGGTGACAACAGCCAATCTAACTACTCACAAGCTAAAAATGCTGCCGGTGGTGGTGTTACTGGTGCAGTTGCTGGTGCAGCTGCCGCCGTTGGCTTAAACAAAGCCAAGGATGGCCACAACAACAACGACTATGACAGATCTGGTTCCAACGTCGCTGATAGAACCAGAGGTACTGGTGATCACACTTCAGGTACCTCAGGCTTGGGATCAGGTCACGACTCCACTGGAACTAGAGGTGTTGGTAATCACTCCTCAGGTCTTGGATCTACTGGTAACCACACTTCAGGTACCTCTGGTCTTGGATCTACTGGTTCCCATGGTGCTGCTGGTACTGGTAGAGGTGGTCAATTCTCAACTGGTGACTCTTCCTTGGACTCTAAAATCAGCAAATTAGACCCACAATTACAAGAAAAAGCTAAAGATGCATTCGAAAAAGGTTACAAGGATGCCCAATCCGCTTTCAAATAAATGACTTGATCATTTTGCTTTTCTTTTAAAAAAAAATTATTTACGAATGTTATTTTGATTTAAAAATCTAAAATTATTTACGAATATTAATGTATGATTATATGTTTAATTGACTTGTAAAATCTCTATTACTATAAAATCAATCAGAATGAGCGTTTTAAATATCTAAATATTGAAAATTTAACTGGAGCAACTACATTGTAACATTGAATAATCAGTACCTTTGTCACTTTGTAGTAACCACGATTTTTCCACGTCCTTCAAATCATCACCCCATTTACTTGGATCAAATGGATTGGAGCTCATTGTTTCCACTTTTTTAAGGTAGGACAAATCGGTTGCGTCTGAATCCCGAGTAAACTCAACAACTTGATCTAAAATCCAATTTCTTGGTAAGAATAAAGGATTGTATTGTTTACTGCTTTCTCTAGACCAAGATGGATCTTCCTTTTTCGATAAGGTCAAATAATTATAGTAATTTTTCAACCAAGATTTAATCGAATCAAGAACCTCTTGTTTTGTAAACCTTGAGTCATTTTCATCGAAAGATGGTGCTAAAATTGATTCCGCAATTTCATCTGGGTTGAAATTATCAAAATTAGACTGCTGAAGAATCAAAAAGACTTTATTAAAATCACATTGGGCTTTGAATAAAGCCTCAAATAATGGTGTAAACAATTCTTTATGATGGGATTCAATATCTTTGTAATCGATCAATTTTTTCGATAAACCTAATCGATTGAACAAAGTTTCTGCATACGTTTTATTGAAAGCATATTGGTAGATTTCACCACCAACTTCAATGACTTTGGTTGCCCGTTTTATTATCAAGTCTTCCCATTCTTCCTTCATTTCTCCCTTTTGGTAATCTGCATCATTCATTAATGTAGTACCAGCACCAACTAATTCAGCCAAATCTTCGCCAAATCTTGTCAAATTCCACCAGATTGCTGTAGGGCTGTTTTTATAACTATATCTCAAATCATGATCTTCTGAATTTGGCGAATAATTAGGATCGTACCTATCCATAATCGAAAATGGACCAAAATCTGTAGATAGTCCGATTATAGAGGTATTATCAGTGTTTAATACCCCATTAAGGAATCCGTAACATTGCCATTTTGCTGCAGTTTCTGCATTACGAATGACAGCTTCATAAAACATTTTATCGTATTTGGTCAAATCACCAATTTCCGATTCCTGTTTGAAGAAAGAATCATTATATGATAAAATATTATTTAAATTGCCAAATTGTTCACCATCTAATGTGAATAATTCGTCAATGACATAGTCAGATAATTCTCGGATCCCCTTTCTGTCACCCCTCCATCTATACAAATCAAAATTCCCCAATCTAATCCAAGATTCCGCAAACCGGGATACAATGGCACATTTTTCAGCTCTAGTTCTTTGGGCATTAGTTTGGGGTAAATAAGTGATTGAAAGCGCTCTTGTGGTCGGGATTCCAATCGCATTCAAATGTTCGGAGATGATGTATTCACGAATCGACGATCGTAAAACGGCTTTCCCATCAGCAAAACGAGAGAATGGAGTTTTACCGGCACCTTTCAACTGAAGTTCATACTTATTTCTATTTCTGGGATCTGGTTTGACTTTAGGAAGTTCAAACAAGTTGACGACTCGCCCATCGCCCAATTGACCAGCAAATTGACCAAATTGCCAACCAGCGTATGCCTGGGCATAAGGGAAAGGGTAACCTTTATCTACAAAAGATTTATCTTGATAAAATTGTCCACTTACAATATGTTGGTAAGTCTCCTCTTCAACTTGTTGGGGATCCAAACCTAAATCTTGCAATGCCTGGGGATTCGAAGTTAAATAGCGATATTCCTGTCTTTCCTCAGGTAAAGTATACGAAAAACTACCTGTAGTCAACACTCGTGGCCTATGAATGACATTATCTTTATTCTCCAAAGCAATTTCTGGGGTATTTAATACTGGCTCAGCAGTCAATTTTTGAGTAATGGTGGAAGTTTTGGGAACTTCACTTAGTTTAGAAAGATGCATTGCTCGTACTAGCTTATTAAACCTATTAACTCTTGTTTTAAACATGAATAGGAAACTAGATCTTCTAATGCTTAGTTATACAATAAGAAGCCATGGTAGCGCTCGGAGATTAGCAATCGGTGCGGCTGGAGGTAGAATAGTTTTACTGTGGCTACGCGTGCAGTGGTAGTTTGATCGAGGTAAATCTCTTGTTCTATTGTTCTATCATTCTATAATGCTAAATAAATAAACAACCATTCATTCTATAAACTTTTAACGTATTCTATAGTTTCCTTTGTAGGCAATTCTTCTAATGTATAGCCTGTCCACAACACCTGCTGGGCGAAGGCCTGGTAAAATACCACTTCTAAGCCCCCAATGGCCTTCCAACCCAATTTTTCATAACGTTTGAACAAAAACGTAATTGGCTGTGGTTGGTAACACATTTCCAAAACCACTCCCTTTTTAGGAGATTCGAGGAATGCCAGCAAAGTGTTAAATGCTTCAATCTCCAACTCGGTATTAGGAGCAATGTTTGGGATCGCAGATACGATTAAACTTGGCGGAGGTAATGATTTTGCGTGGTCTGAGGATTTAACATGAATTATTTCCGGTTTAAAGCCATTACTTTTCATGGAATCTATAATAAGCTCCACTTCCTCAGCAAATCGATTGATTACATAGATTGTCTTACAATCTAATAGTTGATACAATGCAACTATGGCTGCTCTACAAGTACCACCTCCTCCATACACCATTCCGATCCCACCCTGGTTTTGTTTCACAAATTCACCGGAATTTTGTAAAAACGCATCCCGAATACCGACAACGTCGGTATTAGCTCCAATAGTAACTAGTTTGCCATTAACATGACGCTGGTATATAGTGTTGATCGAACCGACAATACACGACAGTTCATCTAAAGTATCGACATGCTCAGTCATGACCACTTTATTAGGCATGGTGACGGCAGCACCTATACTCTTCAGCGTTTGCATCCATTGGTTAAACTGAGCAACATCGGCACTATCAAAAATCTCGTATTTCCAAGGTAAATTTTTGGCTGCAAACATAAAATTATGAATCAATGGTGCTTTCGAGTGAGTGATACCAGTACCAAACAACTTGAACACACATGGTGTTTCCCTAAGCGTTGCTAATCTCTCACTATCCTCGTTGTAAGTCATCGCTAATTTACCCAGAAGAGAAATTGGATCTTGGCGTGGACAAATGAAATTTAGTCGCGCCGATAAAGAAAACAATCGCGAAAGCCTAATTAAACTTTCAAATTGCTTCCATGGCTTATTCCAACATGTTGAAGAAGGTTAGGTCTCTATTCAGACGTCACAGGTTGCTCTTGTTGTTCGGCGGTGTGTTACTATTAGTCTTCTCTCATCTTTCCCAACCAGAATTACTCGGTAATGTCTCTGATAGGATTAGCTCATCGATCTATGAATCGTCCCAGAATAGATTGGCTATAGGTAGTTATGAAGTCTTCTTCAGAAACTTACACGAATATGCTCCCAAATCAAAATCATTAAAGGGTAATTATAAATCAGAAAAGGCCCATGAAAAGTTTTTCAGTACCGATTTCATGTTTGGTAAAGAGTACCTTGAGAATGTCTTGGATATCAACGATGATGGATTCACCGAGTTAAAACAACTTCACCTGAATTTCGTTAATCAAGAGTTAGATAATATTATTGAAAATGTCGGATTAGAGTCTTTTTCAAACCTCACTAGCGCAAGTCCCAAGTGGGACGCTTACAAAGGCTCGGCGGGGTATATATTGATTGGTGGAGGTAAATACTCGTGGTTATCATACCTAGTCATCAGACAGTTGCGTCACAGTGGTGCTACGCTCCCCATAGAGCTTTTCATTCCCACATTAGAAGAGTACGAACCAGAATTTTGTCTGATGATTTTTGACAAGTATAATGCCAGGTGTAATGTTATTTCTGAGTCATTGATCAATAGCACTACATCTCCTGATTATAAAATCTCTGGTTATCAATACAAAATGTTGGCCATTTTATCATCATCTTTTGAAAATGTCTTGTATATTGATTCCGATAATTATCCTACCAGAAACCCTGATTTTTTGTTCTCTAGTGATATCTACAACCAAACTGGTATGATTATTTGGCCAGATTTCTGGGCAAGAACTACAAACCCCAAGTTTTATGATATTGCTGGGGTTAATGTTCCTGAAAATAAACTTAGGTACAATGCCTATGATAAACACCAAAAGCAGGAGGACAAACCATTGTCCGAATTCACATTCAAAGATGCCACTTTCCATACTTTTGAAGGCACTCTCCTGGAAATTACTTGTGAAACTGGTATGCTTATGATTAACAAAACCAGCCATATGAAAACTATGCTATTAGCGCTTTATTACAATGTGTTTGGTCCCGATTATTATTATCCATTATTAACCCAAGGTTCTGCTGGTGAAGGAGACAAGGAAACCTTTATTGCTGCCGCCCATGCTCTAAATCAACCCTACTTCCTCACACAATTCGGAGCTGGTTGGGTTGGTTATCACAACAAAGAGAAGGGGGAATTCACCGCTAAAGCTTTGAACCATTACGACCCGGTGCAATCGCTTGATCAATCCGTGGCTAAAGACGACAGGAAAACGCTATTCTTACACTTGTCGTATCCGAAATTTTACATTGAAATGTTGTATAATAACAATGATTTAGTCTACAAAACAGACAAAGAGCACATTCGTATGTACAAGGGAACTTACAAGAATCTTGGCTACGATTTTGATTTGCGCGTTCTTCAAGCATTCACGCAAGGTGCATGTCCAAATTATTACAACAAAGATACTGGTAAATCTATAGACGATGCTGGCGTTGATTCTTCTGAATATATGGGAGACTTCCTTTCATATGTCAAGCATGATGAAGAGAAGAATATAAAGAGATGCGAAGAAGTATATATACCTCATCTCAAATGGCTTAAAGAAACAACCGAATTCGGCATCTAGATTTTCAGCGGCATTTAGAATAGTGAACCCTTGATAATGGCTTATCAATAGAAGAATAGATTATAGGAATCGTCTATTTTGCAAAAACGTCATTTTAAAGATTGAAGCCCAGCCGCATTTAGCTGGTTCCGATTGTTTCGATATCGGATCGAACATTTTTTTTCATTCAATTTTTATTTAACAGTCCGCATGTGCATATCATAATTAGTAAACTGTTAGTAAGGGGATTAGTAAATAATGAAGCTGTAGATACAATAAGGTACCATTTACATATAAAACCAAGAATGTCCCCTTTATACCGATTCCAAACATTTCAAAGATGAGTTCTAACTCAGATACTGTAGAGGAAAAGACCGAACAAGAGCGAGGTGCTCAAGATTCCCCCAGATCGGCATCTGAGCCTGAGCCGGAACGAGAGGTCGAACTATTTCAAGGGGAAGGTTTACATCCTAATGAAAGTTTAGACATGGAGTCGATAATATCGTTGGCAGCAGTTCCTAATCATGATGAGATTAATGTTTTCCGGGAAATAGCCTTCATGTTACTAATGTGTTTATCTCAATTATTAACCCAAGCGGCCAATGCCCAAACCATGATTCCTTCTCAAGAAATAGCCACTACTTTTAACGTATTGGATGAAGCGGGCGAGATTTCCTGGTTTGCGGCATCTATAGCATTGACAGTGGGTACATTTATTTTAATATCGGGTAGACTAGGCGACATGTACGGCTACAAATTGATGTATTGTATTGGATATTTATGGTTTGGTATTGCATCTTTAGTATGCGGATTTGCTGGATTCACGACGTCTGCCGTGTTTTTTGATGTATTCAGAGCCATTCAAGGTATTGGGCCGGCTATAATGATGCCCAATTCACAAGCGTTAATTGCCAGTTTCTACCCCCCAAGTTTTAAGCGGGAGATTTGTCTCAGTTTATTTGGAGCAGTTGCACCAGCAGGCTTTGTTATTGGAGCGCTTTTCAGTGGTGTATTTGCGCAATTGGTTTGGTGGCCCTGGACTTTTTGGGTATGTGGTATTGTTTCCATTGTTGTCAGCTTTGTTGCATATTTCATTATCCCTGATAGAATAGGAAGAAAAGTCGATGGAACTTTTGATTACTTAGGTGCCGCTGCCGGAGTATCCGGATTGGTATTGATCAATTTTGCTTGGAACCAAGGACCTAATGTTGGTTGGGATGTCCCATACGTGTATGCTTTATTGATTGTTGGTGTGTTATGTTTCGTTGCTTTTTACTACATTGAAAAAAATGTCAAAGATCCTTTAGTGCCACCTGAGGCTTTGCAAGGTGAGACTGGATTTGTATTGGTCTGTATTGCTGCAGGTTGGTCATGTTTTGGTATTTGGTTGTACTACACTTGTCGTGTATCATTAACTGTTGATTTTGACACACCAATTATTGCCGCGGTCATGTTCATACCATGTATAATTGCTGGATTGGTAGCAGCGGTATCGACTGCTTTCTTATTGAGATTGATCCCTTCAGCCCTAGTAATCTGGCTTGCAATGATATTTTTCTTAATCGGTACCATTCTCATGGGATTAAGACCCACTGGTCAAATTTACTGGGCTCAGAAGTTCGTCAGTACCATTGTCACTCCATTTGGTATGGATATGTCGTTCCCTGCTGCTATTATTCTATTAAGTTCGGCTCTTCCCAAGTCCCAACAAGGTATAGCCGGCTCATTAGTTTCAACTTTCGTCAATTATTCCATTTCAATTGGTCTTGGTATTGCTGGTACTGTTGAATATTATCAAACCAGAAATTTGCCACTGTCTTTAGATACTACAATCTTTGGTTACAGGAATGCCTTCTACATGGGAATGGGATTGGCAGGTCTAGGTGTGGTTGTTGCATCAATTTTCTTAGTTTTGCAACTTCGAGATAAGAAAAAGAACCAGAATCAAGTGGATCCTGAAACTAAATTAGATTGATTTTATAGACATATAATAACTCATTGTTTATACCAAATAACTCAAATAACTCAAATAACTCAAATAACTCAAATAACTCAAATAACTCAAATAACTCATATTTTTCAATATAACTAAATTATATCATATTTATCGTCTATGTCGTAATTTCCGACATATTAATCCCCACATTTCTGGCACGACATTTTAATATGCGACATTTTAATAAGGCTAAATAAGCCCAACGAAATGTGTAGCCACTAAATTGATTACACATCATGACACAAGCAGTATTGAAGAGCCCTTTAACTAAGGCATTGAAGGTAGCCTTAATCCAATTGAAAGCTGGATCCGACAAAGCCGCCAATTTGGCGAAGGTGGGAAGGATGGTTGATGAAGCAGTTAAAACTTCGACTGTTGGTAAATTAGACATGATTGTCTTGCCTGAATGTTTCAATTCACCATATGCTGTTGATCAGTTTAGAAACTATGCTGAGATTATCCCTTCCGGTGAGACTACTTCTTTGTTGGCAGGTTTATCCAAGAAACATGATGTTTTTATTGTGGGAGGATCATTCCCCGAACTAGCCCCGGAAGAGAATGATAAAGTCTACAATACATCATTAACGTTTTCGCCCGCTGGTGAAATTATAGCTAAACACCGGAAAGTCCATTTATTCGATATTGACATTCCTAATGGCATTACTTTCAAAGAATCAATTACCTTAACTGGTGGTGATAAAGCCACTGTTTTCAAATTGGGCGATTTTGGTAATGTTGGATTAGGGATCTGTTATGATATTAGATTCCCAGAATTGGCTCAAATCGCTTCTCGTAGTCCTCACAATGCATTTGCAATGATCTACCCCGGTGCATTCAACACTACTACTGGTCCATTACATTGGCATTTACTCGCAAGAGCTAGAGCCGTCGATAATGAAACCTTCACCATTTTATGTAGTCCTGCGAGAGATGTTGGAGGTAGTGGATATCAAGCCTTTGGCCATTCCCTAATCTGTGATCCACAAGGTAAAATCATTGTTGAAGCGGGAATAGATGAAGAAATTGTCTTTGCTGAATTAGATGAGAAATTATTACCTGCTGCAAGAACATCTATTCCAGTCCATTACCAAAGAAGATTTGATGTTTATGACGATTTCGTCAATAATGGGGATGTGAAAGTAAGTGCTTTATAAATTATATATATAAATCATATGTATTTAATTGATTGTTTATTTTCTATCAGTCATCTTCTTTACGTTCTATCCAGTCAACTAATATTTTTCTGAATTCCTGTGGTTTTTCACTGATTAACCAATGTCCAGCTTTAACATCTCTGACTTCGAAATCAGGGAAATATCTCCCAATATCAGGAATAACGTCGTCGGGGATGTAATTCGATTCTGTACCTCTAATGAATAACGAGGGACCATTCCATCTACTTATATTCAGATCGTAAGGCCATGCCGAGATCTGGCCTGTATTGATCGCTTTACCAATAACATCTAAAGGTATTTTGGAAGTAATAACGTCGTCTTTTCTACCACGTTTCATATTCATCAAGAGAAATTGTCTAACAACTTCCGATTTTTCAACTTCAGCAAGTTTGGCATCAACATCTTTAATATCTTTATAGTGATATTTCTCCAAAGCAACTCTAAGTTGATTAACATATTTTGAAAACGATCCCCCTGAACCACCTAAATCAACAGGGGCATTGTCAACGGAAACTATCATTTTCGGTAAATCGGGGTTTCTCAAAGCAACAGCCATGACTGTTTTTGCACCCATAGAATGTCCAACTAAAATAGGTTTTTGTTTAACTTGCTCTTTGATGAACCTTTCTACATCAGCTGCTAAGGAAGGATAATCCAATCGATTAATATGTGGAGATTGGCCAAAATTTCTCAAGTCGAGACAGTAAATTGATCGATTTAAATCTTCAGCTAATATTTTTGCAATTGATCGATTATTTGCTTTTGAACCAAATAAACCATGTACTATCAATACTGGCGATTTTTCAACTTCTGGTTTAACCTTTGGTTCATGAACATCAAAAGACAATGGAACCGTTTCTATAGAACCATCAATTGAAAGCGCATCTGCCAAATAAGATCCCTGGTGTTGATACCTGAATGGGTTGATACGAATTGAACCCGATGTTTTCAAAACATTAGTCACCAAACTAGGTGTCCGTAATATACCAAGCATTATAAGTTAATATAGATCTAGATTCAATATTTTTCAGTTTTTTCAGTGAGTGGATTGAAAAATATTGGCTAAAGTTGGAAACAACTAACCAACGTATGATTTACTATATATAACAACACAATCTCAACAACTTCGAGGTAATTCGCTTGCACTTTCTCAACAATCATCTAGAATTATTGAATTCTACAAAAAAATAAATATGACATATCTCGGGGTAAATGAATTCGCCCCATATCTCGGGGTAACTTAATTGCCGCTGGCAGCAACCGTCCCCCCATGAATATATAAACAAAAAAAATTGAACTTTTTTTAACCTAGCAATTGAAAATGGCATCAAAGTAAGTATTCCAAGTGTTCATTGAAATCGAAGACGACTAACAATAAGATCAACGAAAACTTATACTTTATCGAACGGGAAGATAATCCCAGCAATCGGACTTGGAACCTGGCAATCGACGGATGATGAAGTGTACAATGCTATCACTTCTGCTTTGAAAGATGGGTATAGACACATTGACACCGCCTATGCCTATGGTAACGAATCGGTAATTGGGAGAGCTATCAAGGATTCTGGAATTCCCCGTGAAGATATATTCGTCACCACTAAATTATGGTCTACTTACCATACCAACCCCGAAGTTGGAATCGAGTTATCATTAAGCAATTTAGGGTTAGACTATGTTGACTTGTATCTTATTCACTGGCCGGTTGCTATGAATCCAGATGGAAATGATTCCAAGTTTCCTACCTTGGAAAATGGGTTACGAGACATACTCCATCATGTAGATTTCGTTGAAACTTATAACAAGTTACAAGCTTTAGTCAGGAATGGTAAAGCCAAATCAATTGGAGTCTCTAATTTTTCAATAACAAATATGAAAAAGTTATTAGCAGCCGAAACAACTACGATCAAACCAGTAGTTAACCAAGTGGAATTACATCCTTACTTGCCTCAACATGAATTGTTGAAATATTGCGCCGAAAATGATATTTACTTGGAAGCATACAGTCCCTTAGGTTCATCTGATTCACCCCTTTTGAAAGATGAAACTTTAGTTGAATTGGCAGGTAAATACAATGTCCCAGTTGCAACTATCTTGATCTCTTGGGGAGAATGCAGAAGTACCATTGTGTTGCCCAAATCAGTCACTCCTTCTAGAATCAAGACCAATCTTGAAGTAGTTCAACTTGATTCTGAAGATATGGAAAAGATTGATAATATTCATAAGAGATCTGGTATCAAACGTTTAATCGATCCCGATTGGACTCCAGTTACAGTTTTCAATGACTTTTAAATAGGTAACTTGCGAAGCAAGTTGGATATACATACTAACTAGCTGATATACATACATTGTAAACCTCGTAGACCATTTGAATACATAGTTGTAGCCTTTTTAAAAGCTGTTAATCATTGTTGGTGATAATTGGTTGATTTTGCAGCACTTTATTTTGGTGCGTGGTATAAAAACCCCTAAACACCACACCACATTTTATTTTCTTCTTCTTAACTGGTATCAAGTAGGTATTTCCAGAGGGTAATACTACAGTTGATACAGTCTTTCCAACATGTCAAACAATAGATCGTATTCAAACGATGGCTGGTCCAAGGTTGTATCCAATCCCAACAAAGGTGGTAAAGGTGGTAACAATTACCAAAATGTGGGGAAACCACTGGGTAATGCTTACAAGCCTGCTCAAAGAGGTGGAAATGTTTCTACTGCAAGAGCACCATTGAAATCGCTTACAGTCGAGACCAATTCTGCCGAGAAAGCAAATAAAGATAAACCATCTTCATGTGTATTTGTTGCTTCTTTAAATCGGGAAAAAACTGATGATCAGTTGTACGAATCTGTTTTGGGTTCGTTCCAGAAGTATGGTAGTATCACCACGGTTAAGGTATCCCGAGACTATTCGGGTCGCCCATATGCTTTTGTTCAATATAATAATGATACTGATTGTGCTAAGGCTATTTCCCAAGGTAATGCTCAGGAATTAGATGGTCGCGAAATTAGATGCGAAGCCGCCAAGGTCAATCGTACTTTATTTGTCACTACTTCGAAACCAGTCTCGGAAATTGAAGTATCGAAACAATTGAGTAGATTTGGTGATATGGAACAACGAGTTTCGACTAATGACAAGGGCAAGATGACTAATTCGAATGAGAAAGCTTCGAAATATTGGTTATGTCAATTTAGTTTCAGACAAGATGCTATTAAAGCATTTTCTGCTTTGGCTGGTTCCCAGCAAGTCCAAGTCGAATGGGCCCAGAATATTGAAAAAAAAGAAGTGGTTAAACCCATTGATAATTCGCCAAAATTCGATAAATATTCAATTTATGTCAGTCACTTATCTGATTTAGTCACTGAAGCTTCTTTACGGAAACGGTTTGGCCAATACGGTAAAATTGAATCGATCAATTTCTTCAAAAGAAATTCGAATTATGCCTTTATTGAGTATTCTGATGATTCGGGCGCCGCTTCGGCAATTGAACATGAAAACCATACCATGTTTGATGGAAAAACTATCTCTATCAAGTATCGGGAATACTTTCCTTCGAGACCTCGCGTTGTTTTAAATGAATTGGGTATTCATTTAGCTCCACCCCCTATTAACATCAAGAGAGCTCCTGACAAGGATCGCAGAGATGGCGGTGCTAGAAGAGGCGGTATGGATAGAAGGGGTGGCAGAGATGGTGGTAATTACCGTCAATCCAACTCGTTTCATCAGAAATTCAATGAAATTCAAGGTAGAAAAGCTCAAATTGAAAATAGAGAGAAACCAAGAAGAAAGTATTTCGACGTCTAAATTATCGTGCAATGATGGGAAATACCCTCAGTTTGTTTTCTTCCTCCGTGTTCTTCAAATTCTTCTATATATGAAATAAAGTAGTGAATTAAAATTGGTAATTATAATTTTCATGCTCTATAATATGAGAATTATGCCTGTCAAAAATGTAAACATCTATATGAAATGTAAACAATAGAGAAATGGTCTGCAGTGGAGAATGGTCCGCAATTGTGAAATGGCCCTCATTGTATGGATGATGAACCGTACACAATAGCCATTATTCACTCAATTGCGAAACCAGCTAGAGACATGGAATCTACAACAATAATCAAGTTAATAAAATATATTGACCTTATGCTAAAAACACAGTATAATATTATCGATATAACATTATAAGATAGTTATCTTGTAATTTAAATATTCACATTGTAAATTACCGAATTGACAAATTGATATATCATCAATTAATGTCCTAATATACACAAAAAAGATAGTTTATCTCTTTTATTTTCTAAATGCCATAACTTCCAGTTATAGAATTTGACAATTGTTTGTTAACAAAAAATACACAATGATTTATTGTTGGCAAAGGATATTCTTTGAGTGGGAAATGTCGAGATTGAAATGAAAAGTTAATGTCCAAGGCACTGATTTACTGACTGCAATTTTTCAATAACACCTTCATTCAGAAAGATTTAATCATGGAATGAAATTAACCCAATTAAATTTCCTTCCTCCCCACAAAGCCTTTGCTTCGATTAAGCTGTCGGACAAAATATCCTTAAAGTTTAGTTTGTAAAACCAATTTTCTCACTAATATACATTCACGAGGCGCTAATGGTGGCCCCAGTTTTGGCTTTTCTGGCTTTTGGGTCAGCTGGTGTAGATACTGCGCCAATTCTTCAACTAAAGTAGATACTTCCCAATCGCCACTTCGTGGCTATAGTTCGCCAATAACCAACCGCCACTTCGTGGCTCTTGGTTCTTGCCTATTCTAACAACTTAACATAATTACTAGGACAAATCCCCACCTGTCCATTTGCCTTCCTTGCTTGCCACCATTTCCCATCAATATCATCCACTTCCAAAATCTCATCCTTAACAAACGAAATTTCATTAATATCATCAGGATTAGCGTCATACGAATAAAGCGCTTTCGCTTTATATCTAAATGGGATAGAAGACAATGTCCCAGTATTCTCATTATAAGTAGTCCCCGTAGTCCTCTTCTGGGAGTTCGAAGTTAAATCACGGTGATTTAATTCCTGTGAACTAAAATTCTCCAAGCCAGTCAATTGCGAAGATAACATATAAGGTTTATCTGGATTCTGGTTTGGAAGAGAATTACCATTCTGGTTAGTCAATTGGGACTGTCTTAAATTATTATCTTGGAAATGGGTTTGAGAAGATGAGTTGGGTAAAGCCACTGGAGAAACATAACGTTTGTAATCGAAATCATCTTCGGGTAAATTTTTTTCGTGAGAGTCAGCCAAATGATGGTTGTTTGGTTTCAAACTGAAAGAATCAATAAATTGATTGGTGGGAGATTCTGGATGTCCTCCGAAATAAGCGATCCAAAGAATGTTTAAAATACTTAGTAAGATACATCCTGCGGCACAGGCCAAGTTACCCGATGAAGTAGAATTGTAAATCAACTGATTAGTTGAGTTTGTTGTGTAAATGAAAGCAATAGCTACCAAACCGACCAAGGTAAACTTGTATAATTCGATATTCCCATTCAAATACAACAAAAACACGATCAATATGATACATATTTGGTAGACGATACCCCACCATGAGAAGTGAGGGAATAGAGACTGGTCTGAAGAAGCAGCACCAGCTATAGCAACGATCCACGCCAATATTCCGAACGATACTGTGGTGATAGCGAAGGGATCACCTGTGAAATTCGACCATTTGAAAGCCATAGTTAACTGAGTAGTTCAAGTAGATATCGTATATGATATATGGAGCTTCAATATGATGTCCCTTGAAAAGCTAGCAAACAAAAAAAAACAACAAGATTAATGTTGGTGTTAGTGTTAAAATTTTGATGTATCCTTTTGGTTGTAAAATCGGATAAAGTTACACAAAATCATCTCGCGAGAAGAAAAAATAAAAAATCAACAAGTCAAGCAATATGCAGGAAGAGACAATAACAGTAGAGTTCTAGATTCATTGTTAGTTGAAACAACAATACAAAAGCAACCAGCCATCACCACATCTTTTCTCACTAGCCACCAGCCCACCATGAGTAGATCAACACCCATGAATATATAACACTATTACTATATTAAACTATTACAATCTTACACTTATATTCATAAAGTATCTCACTCTTCACCTCCTTCCCCTGTCATCGTTTAATTCTACGCGTTCACCAGCCTTGGAATTTAACTTTGACTTCTCTACGTGTCGAGTTTAATCTTTAATCAGGTGGTGGTTCACTACTTGGCTTAACTACTAGCTCAGCCCTTGATCTCGCCTAGCCCTTACGCCAACTTGTACTGCCGACTATTCCGGTATAGTGTTGCCATGGTAGGACTATTTCGTAGACAAGTTATCCTTGTTTGATGGTAATATGTTGATTGTATATTCCATCGCTAATATCTTCTTTTTATATTGTATTTACATTTATCTAACATCTTCATTTACCTTTGCTTGTCGTTAACTTATTGGTTGGGATTTGCAGTTGCAAAAACGTAAATCAAACGAAACCTCGTCTCATTTACGGCATTCAAAATAATACCCAGTTTTGCCATCTCTACAGTTGATTACCTGATGATTTAGTATTGGTGATGAAAGTAGTATGTATTGTTAAGCGGAGGAAACTATTTGCACGGCATTAATATATGGAAATAGATTTATATTTAATTATTATTGAAATGTCTATGTGGCAAGATAGATTGATTCATTGAAGGTACTCCGTAATTGATATAAATATTACCTTTTGAAGTGGCATTTCAAATATAAACGTTACGTAAAATGTGTTTATACAACAAAAGTGAAGTGGGTATTTTTTTATTATCCCATTCTCATTTATATAAATTTCCCTTTATTGATCTTCCCCTTATATTTATCCCTGTTGAATTATTCACGCTTTCTTCCAAAACCAGTTTGTTTACCCTTTCAAAATTTGCAAATTTGTTCAATATGTTTTGGCTGCAAAACCTTAAGCAACTAAGTTTAGTCTCAAAGAAGTCACACGACTAACCATAAAAATAAGTTTATCATCAACACAGGTTAATATGTTCTCTGTCAGCAATGTTTGGGTCTCAATCGTTGCAATTTTTTCTTAGCTTTTTAGTTAACTTTTTTCTTGTAAACTTAACTGATGGTAGAATTATTCCCAAATTGGAAAATATCCTGAATTTTGTAGATTGCAAGAATGGGAATAATTGGAGAAATACAACTATATTATAAATAACCACTTGCGACAATTTATACAAACGTAAGTGGCTATATAGCTACTTATGTAATTATGTAAAGATTAAATCTAAGATACACCTAAGCAAAAAAAAAAATATTTTAAATAGAATTAACTCCATAAATAGGTAATATGCACTTTTCCATTTAAAAACTTGGAGAGAATAACCAAGAACCTAGTTTCATACCCAGAGTGGCATTGGATCGATAATATCTGAATTACTTTATCGTTAGCAGATTGTAGCACAATTACTTCAAGAAAGTGAATTGGAACTTGGAATTGTTAAAAGTAGTCTGGTGGTCAACCTGATTGGTTAGCACCATAAGCTTCCTCGGTTGACAAGATCAATGTCAACTGCGCGGGGTTGTAGTTAGTAACTTCAGAGCTAGTTCTAAAAATTACCCTTTGCAGCAATGTGGCACATTTACGAATGCATGATTACGAGTTAATTCCATTCGGTGAACAGATCTATCAGAAGCCGAAAACGTAATATTTTCTTTGTATTGTATCCCTGGTACATTTCACGAGGCAAGATTCAAGCAAAATATCGTGAATTGAGTGGCTCAACACAAGATTCATTGGCCATGTAAATTGCTTTCTGATCATCATGTTCAAAAAGTCAGAATATTTATTGAACATCTGAAGTACAGTAATATTGATGAGACCCCGCATAGCGGAAAATATTATTGAGTTGACAATCTCTACCAAAACTTCCAAAGACAGTTAACTGTATCAGATTTAAATAGGTGAAATTTGCCGATCCTGTTACAAGGAGAAGACGCACACGCACAACAGTTCCTGCTTTCAACCACTACCAGCAAAACTAACAAGCGGAATAAACCTGAAACACATATACAAACAACACAACTTTGATGTCCGTAATTACGATATATGTTCTGGACGGCTTTATCCACTAAACTGTATCTGTTATTTCTCAACCAAGGATTTTCATTTGAACATATTCATTGTAGTCTGTATTTGATATCTAAGATGCCGATCACAAAATTTCGCTACTCAGTCACAATTGACTTTGAATAAACACAAAAATTGTTTTATTATTAGTCTAATATATAATGCTATAGATTATTTACAATTCCAGCATTCCTCTCTTTGCTAGTAAATCATAATTCGACTTTAAGTCACGCACTTTGTTAGATGTTGACTTTGAATTAGTAAACTCTGGCCCTAATGGGGTGTTGCCAACTATACTAAGGAATGATGTCTTCATAATGTCATATAATGTAAAATTCACTCCAGGATACAACAAATTGGATAATCTCGTGGTTGATTTACACCCATCAACCAATGGTTCATTATTGAAACGATTACTGACCCATTTAAGTAAGGCTGGAGCTCCATCAAGCAATCCCAAAAGATGTTCAGCAGACATATCAGAACTGAATTCTAATGATTTTATCCCTCGAGCACACCATGAATCATAGACATGCACGGAGTCTTTATAAGGAATAATCTCATCAATCATACCATGGAATAAGAAAATTGGTATTTCCGGCACCAAGCTTTTGTTATTTAATGCAATTGTATTTTCATCAATAATACCTTTAACTGTAGGATCTCTAAATATCCCCATTCCATCTTTTGCCCAACTATCATTACCGGAAAAGAAATTTTGATTCCAGAAATGAAATATTGTTGGAATCATACACGATACCATAGCATCTGC
>JAXQKE010000164.1:0-39123 GCA_037042355.1 Candida sp. Y128-05E | reverse complement strand
TCCGAATTGCAATTAACAACCAGCAATACAGCGGTTTAAAGTTGTTCAACAATGATGGTTCGAAAACCATGACCAACCAATTTGAAGAATCAATCGGTAATTGCTTATTCAATTATCAGGATTCGCTGATTCCATTCACTGTTAGAATTTCATATTCGCAGTCCAGCAATTGGTTCAAAGTTCAGGTGGATAACAACTTGTGCTTTAAAACTGATCAGATACAAATCCCAGTGGGTGAGCAAGATTTCAAATTTGGGATTACAACTTCTTCAGCCTCTCAAGAGACATGGGAGATTTTCAAATTGAATGTGTGGTCGCATTTGACAGAAGATGCTCATGATGATCATGGATTGATGCTGGAAACTCCAACTGAAGTCAAAGTCAAACAGCAATCAAAGCAGCCAACAACTTACACCCCTGAGTATAATCGAGAATCGTTGATGGAAAGAGTTAGGAGACAACAGAATGAATTAAAGAGACAGGGTACACCACAAGCTTCCATGGAGCAGAATCAGGTAGGTCTTGATATATTGAATAAGCTTCAAGAAATGGAATCGAAACTACAAATTGGTAATCTACCATCAGGGAATAGTGACGATATGACAAATGCCATAATCGAATTGAGAGACGATCTAGGCAAGTTTAAACTGAGTTTTGTTAATTATCAATCCGAAATGCTAAACACTATGCAAAAGCTTAATGATAAGATCATTAGTGAGGTCAGAGAACATCAATACAATTATAATGAACTCAGTAAAAAAGTCGAATTAATTTTGGATAATCATAGAGAAACGTCACATAAGCTCGATACACAACACTCTAGAGAAATCAGTCCTTCCAAAGTATCCGACTCGATCGTATACTGGATTTTGATTCCGGTTGTTATTGGTGTTATATTTATAGTTGTGTCTATATATAGACTTAGGCGCGACATCAAGCACTCCAAACTCTTATAATTAAAATATATATTATAATATTAAAATAAACATTGCAATACCTGCAGTATACGTCTAAAGTTCCAACTCGCCTCTGGGAGATTACGATCTATCGATTGGTGGTTCAGGCGAGTCAAACTTGCTAGCCAAATCTTTCACAGAGCCTTTTCTGCCTAATAAGGTGGTGTATTTCGGTTGGGCAAGATCGCCATCTGACAGATCACTGCTGAACTCGATGTCTTTCCTTAATGGACGAGAAGATACCACGGCAGGCTTATTCTTGATATCAGATTGATATAAATGAGAGCTTAGCTTTTTTTTGTTTGGAGAAGTAGATCTCTTGAGTGAACTAGCAGTAGAAGACTTTTTAGGAGTAGATGGTGGTGGGGTCGCCGGCTCCATCGTAGTCTGGGAGTCGATCTCGGAGTCCCTTTTATTGACGACTTGTTCATCTCCTTTGCTAACAGTAGATAATCTTGATTCACTCGCTATTCTCTTCGTCTTCACAGCATTCTGCAATCTAGATTCTAGTCTAGATTTGGATGCTACAATGGCTGATTTTGTTGAATTGTCTCGGCTCAATGTGTCTTTATTTCTTGATGAATTTCGTCTCCTCAATTCCTTAAATATGCGCTCTTTGTGTATGAATAAATCAGTGATAAAATTGATCAACGTTTTCTCCAGTGCTTTTGATACGTCTAAGGCCGTAGTATCTTTTGAACGTAGAATGATATGAACAAACTCTTTGTAAATACTTTCTTGGAATTTTGCAGCTAATTCATTATCTTTGGTTCCAATTATATTGATTAGCCTTTTAAGATGCGTGAGAATGGCATCCAAAGTTGCTAAATTACAGTTTGGTAAATCAACTAGAACATTTTGTACACCGTTGATTCTAGCATCTGTTTTTGTTTCATCGTGGAATGGATAATTTGCATACAACAGATGAATCACATCATAATAACTTGATGGAATAATAGAATCCGGTAACTCCAAAAAGTAAAGCTTGAGAACGTTTGTAATTATGATTGGATGGGACTTCTGCAAAATGTCATTAATGATAGCCGGGTTATGCACATCATTTAATTGGAATCTAAGCTTGTGAATAGTGCTAAGTTGTACCGGTTTGGTCCACAAGTTTATACGTTCATCGTCATTACTTATCTCAGGATACACTTTGTCCATATGTGACAAGATACATTGAATCAAAATGGGTACTACCTTTTTATCTAGACGTGATTTAACTGATAAATCTACCCCAAATGTTTGACGAATGTTGGAATCGTAGTAATTATCATAAAGAATCACCTGCGGTTTAAACCTTCCGGTTGCGTAATTTTCAATTAAGAATTTTAAATCGTTAACGGGGTGAATTGTTTCCTCTAATACAAGTAACTCATCAGACAAATGTTTCATCGTGGAAATTTTATTGGAGAAGCTTGCAATGAAGTCGAATGTCACTTTTTTGATCGCTTTTAATCTATCTAATTCACATTTCTGCATGAATGTCAAATGATCCATAATAAACTCTTCAAACTCACATCTGAGCTTATCTAATTCAACTGCCTGGGTGTAATACTGCTCATCGTAATTGCTCACTTCTGTGATTAATTTTGAAAGCTGAGTTCTGTCATTTATGTCTATAGTTTTGACACCCATAGCTTCTTTCATATCTTCAAAATATTCTGAGAATTGGTTGGTACTGGAAGTTTTACGCGTTATATCAAATTCTTCGGAGCCATCTTCCACGTCGGTAATTTCAAACACAATTGGCTTCCATTGGTAAAAATACTGTGATGAATTAATGAATGTTTTGGTGCCCATTGTTCCAATAGACCTTATAAAACCATTCGTTATCAAGTCTTGACCAAACAATTCTGCCTTAGCAATAGTGAAATCGGGTATGTTGTCCAATAACCATTGCGTAATTGATGATCCAGTAGACACATTTCTATAAGTTCCCAAAATGGAAACTTTATGGTCTTTCAACTCGATGTTTGTAAGTATGTCTAACAACAATCTCTTCACCATTTTGTGGTTATATTCGGTGTTACCAAATTTGTAGATTGTTGGTTCGTCTTCTTCCACCTTCTGTGTTTCCGCAAATTTCAAATCTGCAAGTTGTTCTTCAATCTCTTGATCTGTAAAATTTGATTTGAATTCTTCCAACATTCTACATCTATTGAAGTATTTCTTTTGTATTTTATCTAGAGCAGTTTTACTCTGTTTGAATGCTTTGTATTTCTCAAGCATTGCTGACTCGGAGTAGTCTATTCTCTGTTTATGTTCCTTACACCATTGTTCGAACGGATCCAATACCAAAACCTTGATGTTATTGGCAATTCCAACATGGAATTCACCCTCTTTAGTGAAATTATCATTGATTTTCTGGTAAGTGTTCTTTATAGTCGATACGTAATCGTCATTGGTTTGTCTCTTCGAAGTACCAGTATACTTCTGATCTAATTGTCTACCATAGAGATACTCAGCATCCATTCTTGTGCTAAACAATTGAATAAAGTCATCATTTTCTTTGACTCCTTCGTGTAATTGCTCAAATAGTATGTTGAATCCTGATTCATAATCATGAGTCCAAAAACTTTCTGCAAAAGACATGTTTATACAACCCTATTGAGAGAAAGTTGTGTTGCCCTTCGAACTGTAGTAGCGTATTGTGAGGTTTGTTATTTTTTTTTAATGCGTGTCACAATTTCATTGAAAATGACATCATAACAATTGAAGTTTTACTAAGCTTACACATATTAATACTATACCACAAAGCATTCATTGGAGTATATATATATATATATATATCACAATATCAATTACTCAACTAGTTAGAAATTATCTTTAAATATTAAACTTTTAGTCGTAAATCGATTTATACTTTCGCAAATTGTCCCAACCAATTTCATTCAGGTTTGGTAATTTTATAATTTCAATTCGATTCAATATCAGTGGGTTTCCGAGATCAGGGTAATTGGTGATATAACTGATTGGTCCCTTGATTGAGGGATTGTCTCCGCGTTTCCTCAATTCAATTGGGATATTATTTAAGATTTCCGAGTACGCATTAGGTAACGTGAATTTATTGGCAATATCCAGGTTCATGGTCTCCAATTGCTTAGGAGGTGGAATTGGCTTAGATGGTTTGAACTGTTGAGGGGCATACTTGTTTTCTAATTCTTGTAATTTCTGGGCAGTGTGAGCTGAGGGCTGCTGCGATTGTAATTGTCGCTTTTTCTCCATTTTAATTTGCTGCCTTTCAAAGTTCATTCTTTGGATCCTTTCCATTTCTTTCATAGCCTTATCTGCCCTTTCAACTTCACGTTGCTTCCAATTGAGAATCTCTTGTTGATTTTTCTCCTTCATGTCAATTTCCTGTTTCTGGACATTTACTGCGTGTATTTGCTCGTAATCAACCATTTTAAAATCAAAATAGTTTTTCCAAGTTGTTTTTGAAATGTCACGATAGGTATTAAGAAGAAGATTGAACAGTAAATTATTATGCAACATTTCCATATTTTGATAATCTTCCAAATTCTCACTTTGTTGTTTTATCAAATGGTCAACCATATACTTATTGTAAAATTCATGAGTTAATCCTTTCATATTTTGGTTTGCTCTAATTTTTCCCATCAGTTTTATGTCTTTGCTCACCTTGTGGCGTTTTGTAACGATATCATTTGTTAATGGAATCCGATTGATTCTATTCATTAGAGCGCCATCTTTATAATTACCCGATCCAGGTCCCCTGAAAGTTTTTGTGTAAAAGTATTTTGATAAATTGATTGCTTCAGGATCGTTATTATTAACTAATTGTTGGATATTCTTCGATCTTTTGACATTATCATTGACTGAGGTGGTCGAGGATGAAGATTTGACTTGATTAATAGGTTGAGCTGTTGGTGAAACGTAATAATTAGGAACCTTACATAAATGATTAACATTGAATTCTTGAACGTACCCCTGACCAGGAATGACCGACTCAGTTAGATCGATTGAATTAGGATCTACATTGGAATTATGTTTCTTGGTCTTTACCGTCTTTTTATGGAGCAATTTATCAAGATTGGCATCATTAATGTCTAAATTGTCATTTAGTACCAATTCACGATCTTCAAAGCTTAGTTTGTTGTTGGGCATAAACTTCCAGATGTTTTTGGCTTTGTAAAAGTTTATCTTGGACAAGTTAGTTAAACAATTAAAATTGGCATGAGTGGCAGGGAAATCGTCGAGACCATATTGGGGGAAGACTTGACCAATAGTAACCTTTTCAAGTTTTTCATGTTTCAGCACCGAGATAGCATCATCATTCGAGTCGCGTGTAAGTATTGGTTCAGTAGCTGCCAAATGCACATCTGTGCTAATCGAAGCTGACTCAGTGGTGGTACTTGATGGAGGAGCAGAAGCAATAGTATTATCTATCGAAAATATTTCTTTATTTTCAATAACCAGGTAGATTGTGTTTAAATTGATGTAAAAATGTGATTTTTTCGAATCGATTAACTTCGATTGTAATAATTGGTTAGTTAGTATCTTGTCTGATTGCAAGATATCATGTTTCAGGATTGGAGATTTTTTAATTAATTTAGATATCAAGTGGTAACTTGAAGGATAATTCCATAATTGTGCTAGGTGATGGAATAGGACATGAGGTGTGTTATCAACGTAGAATAACGGAATAGCAAGATTTGTTGGTAGTTGTAAAGTTGTATCTATGGTGGTGTTGAAATGAAGTTGTACTTTAGTATTGTGTGGTGTAATTGGTTTGTTGGGATAAGTTACCTTCATATTGGTGTGTGTATGTGGGTAATGTTGATATTGTTGTTATTCTCTATGGTTGTAAATTAATCAAACGTAAATTTACTGTCATAACTCACGTGATTCTGTCTAAAAGTTTGACTTAAAACAAATACCAACTGGGAAGTATGAATTGAAAGGTTGACATAGAGTTAGAAACATCATTGTCCTTTGGTTATATTGTTTGTATTCCATCCTAGTGTCTCTTCTTTCTTTCTTTCTTATTCTTTCTCTAGTTCTGCATATAACCAAACTATGATTAAAGATCAGATCATGCTAAATTGAATCCCACACTTTAATCAATTGATAGTTAAACATCATGGGTTTGTCTATTTCTAAGTTGTTTCAAGGGCTCTTTGGCCACAAGGAAATGAGAATATTAATGGTAGGTTTAGATGCTGCTGGTAAAACTACCATTTTGTATAAATTGAAATTAGGTGAGATTGTCACTACCATCCCCACCATTGGGTTTAACGTGGAAACAGTCGAATACAAGAATATTAGTTTCACGGTATGGGACGTTGGTGGTCAAGATAAAATTCGACCTTTATGGAGATATTATTTTCAAAATACTCAAGGGATAATATTCGTAGTTGATTCTAACGATCGCGATCGTATCAGTGAAGCACGAGAAGAATTGCAACAAATGTTGAATGAAGATGAATTGAAGGATGCATTATTACTAGTGTTTGCTAATAAACAGGATTTGCCTAATGCCATGAATGCAGCAGAAATCACAGAAAAATTGGGGTTACATTCCATTAGAAATCGACCTTGGTATATCCAAGCTACCTGTGCCACCTCGGGTGACGGGTTGTACGAGGGCTTGGAATGGTTATCGACTAACTTAAAAGGGAAGTAGAATAATAGGGATGAACGGCGCATTAGCATTTATGAATGAATGAAATCTCCATCGGGTGAGTATCATTGGTGATATCCTGTCAGTATATACTCGGATATAGTGTATTATCTATAGTTGTTATAGTTTTCAAATGAGCATTGATTAATGAAGTACAATGTAGGGCTGATATGAAGAGTCTGCACCTATATTTAGTTTGGGATTGATGTACAGACCAAGTGAATCTACAAATATGTAATTTGATATTGTTGGGTCGGGTGAATAAAAGTTTAATTATTGGTGTTTTAGTTGATTTGGTCAAAAGTTGCAAATTTCGTAAAAATAATTGTAAAAGCTACCCAGTCTCTCTCCCCTCTACGTGTAAGAGTTTAATTATTATATAGGATTAAGGGTCATTTGTAGTTTGAGTAAGAGGTTGTAAATAATATCCAGATTGAATATTGGGGTCTAGGGTCAACTCTTAATGAGAAGTTTGATTAGTTAAATCCGATTGTTAAGTGGTTTTTTTTAAGCGCTTAACTTTTTATTTTATTTTTTATTTTTCCCCAAGCAAAAGCCGAGGAACTGGAACTGGAGAAATCTCTCCCCCCACACACACCCAATGCCATTCTTATAAATTGATTGTTTTACCCAGGATACCATTAATAATACTAATAATACCATGTCAGAAGAAGAAATCACCTACGAAGTTAAAGGTAAGGTAACCATCATCACCTTGAACCTTCCCAAACAATTGAATGCCCTTAATAGCCGTCAATACTTGCGATTGGGTCAATTGGTAGAAGAAGCTGATAAAGAAGAAGAAACAGTCGTCACCATCATCCAAAGTAGTGGACGTTACTTCTCAGCTGGTGCCAATTTCAAAGATAGCCGTTTCTTGACGTCAGACGACAATGAAGCTAAATACCAACATTGGTTGGGCGGGTTTGTAGGAAGAAATGTTTGGATCACCGATGTTTTCAATAACCATTCGAAGATCTTGGTCGGTGCTGTCAATGGTCCCGTAGTTGGGTTGAGTGCTGCCTTATTAGCATTATGTGATTTGATCTATGTCAAGGAGGAAAAGGATTTCTTCATGTTGACCCCATTTTCTAATTTGGGATTGGTTGCTGAGGGTGCTGCTTCAGCAACATTATTCATGAGATTAGGATGGTCCTTAGCATCTGAAGCTATAATATTGGCTAGGCCAATCCCAGGGAAAGAGTTGAATAAGGTAGGGTTCATTAACAAAACCTTTGATGGTCAATTCAAGACCACCGAGGAATTCAACCTCCATATTCAACAAATGCTTACTAGTCAATTTGAGAACTTACATGAAGATTCAATCTTTAAGAATAAACAATTATTGAAGGCAAACACCAACAAATTGGTTAATAGTGCCACTTCTAATGAAGCAATGAGAGGGTTTGGTAAATGGATGGAGGGTACTCCACAAGCGAGATTTGCCCAATTAGCAAAGAAATCGATAAAACATAAAATCTGACTAGAGAGAGTGAGAGAGGGATATCATTTAGTTAATATATTAGTTTAAATGTGTGTAGCTATAAAATTGGTTTCTGTTTGGGAGTAATGTTATACTGTAGCATAAATCGCATGGAAATTCTTCTCCACAGCAAACTCCGCACAATTTCCCAATTAGTAAACTCCGAAGGAAATAAAAAGATGGAAATAGCAGTGGAAGGAGGTTATTGTAGAGCCAGTGGGTATTTGTTCATGTGAAAGATTCTTACTGTTTGATGGTGACATGCATTAATTAACTTTTGATTGTGATTTACTACTCCAAACTGTTTATATATTTTAGATCTTCAATTATCACAGGTAAATATTGACGACAAGAAACACCGAGGAATCACATGTCTCCACATTTCGGATAGTATATATATACATATACGTAACTCAATACTTAAAGGGTCCTTAATCACTTTTCAACAACTATTACCATGTCAGAAGAAGATATTACCTACGAAGTCAGAGGAAGAACTACCATCATCACCCTTAACCTAGCCAAAAACTTAAATGCCCTCACTGGTGCCCAATACCAGAGGTTGGGTAAACTCATGGAAGATGCTGAAGCTGAAGATGAGACTGTGCTTACTTTGATTCAAGCTTCAGGGAGATATTTCTCTGCTGGTGCAAATTTCCACGATCCAGCTATTCTCAAAGCAAACGGGGCCGAGTTATTCAGCCATGAGTTTTGGTTTAGTAAGTTTATTGGTAGGAACGTTTGGTTGTGTGATCTTTTCCACAACCACACCAAGATCTTGGCCGCTGCTGTTAACGGTCCTGTTATTGGTTTAAGTACTGGGTTGTTAGCGTTATGTGACTTGATTTACGTCAAGGAAGAGAGTGATTTCTTCTTGTTGGCACCATTTTCCAACTTGGGATTGGTAGCAGAAGGTGCTTCTTCTGCAACCTTGTTCTTGAGATTGGGTTGGTCCTTGGCCTCAGAAGCACTTTTATTAGCCAGACCTATCTCTGGTAAAGATTTGAACAAGATCGGTTTTATCAATAGAACCTTTGATGGTCAATTCAAAACTACAGAGGAATTCAATGAACATATTTATACCATGTTGAATGAGCAATTTGAAAACTTACACGAAGATTCCATCTTTAAAAATAAACAATTGTTGAAGGCTAACAGAGACACTTTGATTAACAGTGCCAATTCTCGTGAAGTTATCCAAGGTTTCAATAAATGGCTTGAAGGGGTACCTCAAAATAGGTTTGTGCAATTGGCTCAAAAGGATATTCAGCATAAGATTTAACGAATAGTAATAGTAAATGAGAGTAGATTAATAAATATAGATTATTTGTAACTGTTAATTGTAATTGTTAATTGTAATTCTTGATTGTAATTCTTGATTGCTACCTCTTTACTCTTCATCTTGTCTTTAATTGTTTCTATTTTACTTCCATTTTAAGTGATATTTTGTTTTTGGTTTGTTTTGCAGCCTCAATCTCACACAATTATTTACAGTGGACTTTTGTCATAAACATGCAATTGAACCTTTAATGAGTTTTAATCTTCCAAACCCAAGTCTATTTGGTATATTACTAGTCATATCAACTCATAGTGGCCCCCTGCTTGTTTTCAATTACCCTCAAGATCTATCACAGGATCATGAAACAAGTGACGCTTCAGATGGTGAGGACCAACCTGATGATAATGGCTTCAGCTCAGAAATATTGGAAAACGATGACGATTATGGTAACGATGACCAATACAAATACAGGCAATGGGATGCAAAACATATGAATTATTACATGGGAACCAAGAAAGATGTGCTACTGTTTTTAGATGAACAAGAGAATTTCAGAAGGATACCCAAGGATCAATCAAAGGATAAGCATTCCCATAGTGAGGCACGCAAGAAAACCAAAGGACCAGGTTATGGAACAATCTTAGGCATTGAGCCAGCATATCTATGTGACATGTTAGCCCCGCCTAAAAGTATGTGCAATTGCCGGTTTGAAATCACCATTGATGATCGAATATTTTTGGGATATCCAATACATAAGCTAGATAATGGATCATGGAGGGCCGTAAAGGAAAAGTCACAAAAGAAACAGAGTAAAGAAGCATCTGTGACACCTGCACCCATTTCTAAATTCAACTTGAACATGTTTCATTTGGTATTCATTTTGAACCCACCGATTATTGAATCTAACTATAGGATTGACGAAATGTTTCACTATGTGATATCGAGATTGTCTTTAGTTTTACGTTATGAACAACTGAAATATGATTACATATCTGATCAAGTAAAACTAATAATGGCGTTGAAGGAAGAAAACGTTACAAATGTAACATCCAAAGAAGGACCAAATGGTGTAACCGATTTGCACTCAATTTTGCTACAAAAATCACCGCTTTGCAAACTAATAGCTGATTGCTACTCCGCGATATCGCAATCAAAGATTGCAAATCTATCCATCAATAATAAGTTGCGGTCATTTCAAATCCCCATAAAAACCGAGTTTCATTCCTTACCCGAATCATTAGTTCCATATTTACCAGGTTCTCATTTGTCTTCTACAACAAATTTATTGTTGAATTCTGGATTGATCAATGTCGGCCAAACCTCTCGATATGGTCAACCTACAATGCCCCTGGAACAAGACGATGGCTCAAATTCTTTTGATGATGTGATACATTTTACTTTATTACTTCTATATGACCAAGATGCCATAATACGTGATGTTAAAGCCGAACCTGATAGCGAATTTGCAAACTTTATCCGTTTAATTAATCCTACTGAGTCAATACTGAAACTTGTCAAGAACAACAACAAGAATTTGGTAGAAATAAAATCATTTGTTTACCATTTAATATACTGGAGACGCGCCCGCGTAATCCAACCCATCAACACTAGAGCAGTGTATATTATATCACCAATGGCTCCAATACTGCAAAATTTATTTGATGATATAATCCAATTCCGTGAGACCTTTCCAACTTTACCATCATTGACTCACTTTTTAAAGCAATTGTCGCCTCAATCTCGCAAGCCACAGCAATTTGCAACTATAATTCCTTCAAGAGATCATCGAAATAGCTATCTAGAAGCGTTGGCATGGTTGATATGTCATGGATACGTAACTCAATTACAGACGTTTATATGGTTGAAAATTTCTCCTAAGATCAAATTGAAGGTTGAAGAGGACCTTGAGAATGAGGCAGCGCAAACACAAGCAAAAAAAAGGACCCAAGTGTCAAAAGCTATAGCTGTAGGTGGAACAGACAATACCTCAAAAGAAACAAATGGAAAATTGACCAATGATGACAAAGAATCAATAGAAAACTTACAGAAGCGCTTAACAGCGATTGGACCGAACCTATCATTTGGAGAGGAGGATGAAACCATAATTCTAGATCCGGGCAGAGCTACAACGTTGGAGAGGAAATGGATCAATCGAATTATTTTTGACGAGTGCAAATTGTCACAAGAGCTTATAGGTACGTTTTACAAATTGGTAAAGTACATGAATGGAAAAAGCTCTTTGGAGTTGATGCTTTTGAAGGAAAACATATCCAGAAATGAGCTTCGAAAACTACTATTTGCAATTGAAGATCACATAATTACAGTTCGTCATTGGTGAACCTCCGATGTTACATATGATTAGTTTGTGTTCATTATCATTATCTAGCAAAATATAAACGTATATATCATCCAAACAAATCTGCCTGATTTGCCTCCGCATCTGTTATTGCGCTCTCAGTAAAATTTGTGAAATGTATTGGTCGATGAAGTTCGTCATAGAACGGAATTGGAATATCAGGTTTCAATTCAAAAGTAGATTTGGGGTTCCAAACTGACCCAAGGAAAAAATAATTCCAGATGTTATCATCAGGAACCATAAATGCACCAGCAATTCTTTCCGAAAGTATGAGCTGCCCTTTGATGCTAAATTCCGGTGTAAAGCCAGTCGGCTCAGTATTAACTACATCCGTATTACTCTTTCCCCAATTATAGCCCAGTTTTGTTAACTGAAACGCTGACAATGATACTGAGCCAGGAGTGAAGGAAACAGTAATTGTGACTAGATTAGAATCGTATTCACTTGACAATCGAGAATGTATAGTAACATCATTTGGAGGAAGATATAATGCATCTTGAGATTGTGTATGTATCCACCCTAATAATTCAAGATTTGAAAGTGTCTCATTTTCCACAATGAGATTTGTAGGAAGTTGGGTTGAGTTTGTATTTCCAAGTTGTGGAACTAAGGCAATATACTTGATTTCTTTCACTCCTTCATTATCTGGGGAAGATGACCCATAAACTAAACCTGATACTTGAATTCTCAGATCTGAGATTTGAATTAATTGCTTCAACAACCCCAGCGGCATGATGTAAGTGAATGCGTCATCTATGAATTCATTAGTAGAAACAAATATGTTTTTTGCTCTTAAATGCAAGTTACTTGTAGCAATTGCTCTATTTCTCCATTCATTCTTTGAAGAAAATGACAGTTGTTCGTAATTAGTTGTTGTCACTGTTACAATTTCTTCGCCATGTACGTTTACTGAAGTAGTCTTCATAGCTGTTAATTCTTTGGTCTCGTTTTCTTGCTTTGTATTCTCAATTTCTGCAATCTCTTGTCTTTTACTTGATGGTGCTTTGATCTCTTGTCCCAAAATTAGATCTCTGATTTCAGACTGGGTTAATGACTTAATTGTCACATTATGTTTCTTAGCAAAATCATCAAGAATTAAGTCAGTCAATTGTGATTCAACATCGATCCACTGTTCATCTGAGAAGGTGGGCCAGAGATGATGTCCCGCAGTTGTTGTATTTGCGTCAGCATACAAAATGAGATTTGTTCTATCAGAATTGATTCCCAAAGCTCTTAACAATAATATTACCCTAGAAAACGCAGTATAAGCAGTAATTGACTCTAACCAATCATCATACAAATTGAATAATACCATTTGTGGTTCATTAGCTTTCAAAACCAAATCTGACAATTTGCCTACTTTCAATGCTGCAGCAAATGGCAAATGTAATTCAGAAGATTTAATTGAGATGTTTGGGAAGTCTAACATGTGCACTTCCAATGGATCCAACATACCTTTCCTAGTTACAATAAGTTGCTTTGGCTGCTCTTCTTTTGGGAGTGAACGCACCAAAGCGGCAACTTCTTCAGCAGTTTTCCACTTAGCCAATTGACCTAATCTTTTTTGACCAGCCCATAAGGAAGTGTGAATAATTTTTAAAAATAATTGACCTGATTTTGGATTTAATATGAAAATAGATCCATTTATCGGTTTTGTGGTCAAGTTTCCTTCAAAAGTTTTGTGAACTGTGACTCTATAGACATTGGTGTCATCAACAAAAAGTTGAGTTTCATTATTGAACAAGTCTGCATAATTACTAGAACTCAAAAAGGCTTCCTGTGGTTGGGCCTGGTACAATTGTAATCCCTTACGAATTCTTTCTCTTAGTACATACAAGGCGGGATTAGCCTTCATTATTTCTTTCATTGCATTGTTTAACAATTGCTTCAAACCAGGGAACCAGTTTCCATAGACCTCGTACATATTATAAGCTAAGTCGATAGTCACGATGATACCAGTAGCAGATGGATACGAGCTTGTGCTATCAGTCGTATAATCCAAAAATTTGGACCTGGCATATCTGGATATATCATGCGAATCATAATCACCATACCTCAATTGAACATCTATCCAGAATTTTTTAGCTGGAATGTCCATGCTGTCATTCAGTGCTCCTAAAAGTGATGGCCGTGAAACGTTCCACTGATAACTACTTTCAAGTACAATATCAGCACAAGATGAATTCATTTTGTATGATTTTCTTGGATGAATCGCTTGTTTTTCCACTCTATCAATCAGAAGTACCTCCAATTCCTTATCCAAAACTTGACATAAATCTTGAACAACACTTTCATGGATTTTCTGCCATAAATGAGCCCTGAAAATTTGAATCAACGAAATCTTCAATGTAGGTATTTTACCATGCAAGAAAATCCCTGTTAGATCTAACTGTACTAAGAATCCCACGTATACATTGGCACGATTGATTGTTGGTGACCACCACAAGGTAAATCGACGATTTGGGATCTGACTTAATCCTGATCTTTGAGCATTTGTTAACTTCTTGAATTTCAACGAATCTTCAAAGCCAGACGCCTTTTCCCAAAACAAACCTTCCCAGGATGCAAATCCAGTACCTTTAAAAAGTGTATGCTCCAATATTGTTTCAATACCACCTAAGGCTTGTATAACGTCCGTTCTATAGGCATTCAAATTCCACAATTTACCATCGTGCCTATTACTTGTCCACCAAAATGGATTGAACCTAGCTAAACTATATTGCTTGAATTCCCGTCTGACTCTATGACCTTTGTCATATGCAAGTGTGTGTCTATCCTTCTGGAATAGAGTACTAATACGTGGAATACCACGATCCCAGTTACTTTCCATGTCATCGAATGTCAAACGACGATTCTGTTCAGCAGCTTCTTGCCTCTTGATAGCGTATTCTGCCCATACTCGTTGGGAGTCCAAAAATTCATTCTCCCAACTGGTAATGTACCTGAATATAGTAGGAATTAACTTCTGTTCTTGGTGATTCATCCCGACTTTAAAATGAGTGATACCTGTGTCAGTTTGTTTTGACCATTTCAAGTCAGAAGCTGGAATCAATATATGTGAGGCACTTAACATACCCAACCCACCCAATTCTTTTGGCGTATAGAAAACGACTGGCGGAAATCGGGAAGGCATTTTGGAGTTGAGTCCCATTTTCACTCTGTTCTGAATTTTTGTTTCGCATTTAACCAAGGTATCAAGCAATGCGGGAGTCGCCACTACAGCCTCTCTAAAATAAGCAAATAGTGCGATTAACGAAGTGTTCCACTTAGACGCTACCTTCGTGAATGTAGTAGAACCAGATGACATCAAAATTTGCCTGATTCTATTATTAAATTTATTCACTTCATCTTGTGATACTTGGAGGTATGCCCGAGCGTTTCGCTCCTTTGTAACCTGATCAATTAGATCCCATACACCCTCAGTTGAGGATGTACTATCACTTGATCGACATTTTGGTAATATTCTTACTTCAAACCCACACATAGCAAACAATAAATTCGGATTATCTTTTGAATATACAGATGCAAAAGTGTCTTCCCAAAGAATGCTCGAAATCGACTTTGGAATACGTCCTGCAATCTCCCAGTATACAGCTCGTCCAAGATTGACATCATGTCGTATCAAACGCATTCTAGAATCTCGCGGCCAACAACGATGGTTATTATATCCAACTGCGTTCTCAAAATTTGGATCTGGATTATGGACAAGATAATCCTGGATTAATTCGTTGGCTTCCAATTCATCAAACCTTAAGAAAATATAAATTTTATCCAAATACCTGGTGTACAAGCGAATGGGATTGGAACTTTCGGTCTGTAGCTCTTGCATTTGAAGAAAACTGTTTGGGTTCAGCGGGGGTCCAGCTAATTCAGCAGCTCTCTCAAGACCCAAAATTAACAAATCAACGACCAAGCCAAAATATTGAAAAATGAACGTTGCAAATTGCAAACCACGTATTAGCCCAAATTGATTCAAATGACTCATATCCTTATACGTCAATTGTACGCTATTCTTGGAAGTGATATAGTCAGCCATACTATCAGCAATGATTAGCTTCAACAATCTGTTCAACAACGTCATATCAATCTTTTCTGAGAATTTATTTAAAGTTGATTCAAACATTACATTACTCTGCCCATGGGACGTATCCCAGACTTGATCAACATTGTTAATTCCCTGGCACCATTTGTAGACCAATAAAGGTGGGATTTCGTCATCACCCGGTTTAATCCAGTTAGGAAAAAGCTTTCTCTTGTCGGCCTCATAATTCAAGTATTGATCCAAATAGGCGTCTGTTATCTTTTCAAGTGGGTCAATTGTATACGCTGGCGCAAGGTGACTGTAATAATCCATCATACTAATACCCACTTCTTTGAAAAGTCTTTGCGTCAACAAAAATTTCTTTACTCTAATAAGACACTCATGAGGGTTATCATAAGCCTGTTCAATAAGTGCCAACTCTTCTCTTTGCGCTGAATTTAAACGTGCATCTGCATTGTATTGTTCCTTAAGATTTTCTAAAGCAAGCACCAAAAGTTTAGTATCATGTTTGTAAGACAACGGTGGGAAAGGAATAGGCAGAAACTTTCTACTCTCTAACCAGTGGACAACAGTCTCAAATACTGTCTTTGCTTCATCAGCTGTAACGTAAGGTCCACTTTTTGCATAGTTAATCTGTCGTTCTTGCTCATTTTTTATCCATAATCTAGTTAAGCGGCCCAAATTCTTTTTGGCTACTGTTTTCTCCACAGTTGTACCCTTACTGATAAGATCCCTGTTATAATGTGCAACAGATACCCAACCATCAGCTTTGGCTTGTATATAACGTTCGATGATATTCACTATTGGAACAGGCAATCCAACCACCTTCCATGGAACATTTGCCTTCCAACATCTCCAAGCTTCACTCAAATGTTGTAAGATAGTTTTAGACTTATTCTGCTTCAAACCGTCTGGAATCATATCCAAAATGTCATGCATAACCTGCGCTCTTAGCTCCAAATCATAATACGAATCCACCCTTTGTTTCGTTATCGTCTTCGCAACATCATTACTTCTTCTTCCCTCAAACTGTCTAGCTAATAAGTTACCTAACCATCTTTCTAACAATGGAACTATCCCACGCATGAAGAAAATCCACACCCTCCATGCTGGTTGCCAAAATCCACAACCCGGTCCTTTACCAATAACTTGATTGAATCGAGCATATATCAAATGCTTTAGATCTTTGCATTGTCTAATCTGGTGCATTACTTTATATTTATAACGGTAAATACCAGTCAACTGTCCTAAATGGTTTAAAATATAATGTATACCATCAGCTAATTGAAAAGCATCTGCATTACCTAGCCTATACTGTACGTGCGAGTCCACCAATATTTTGATAACCCGTAGTATTTCTCTGATCAAATGAAAAGCATTACCAAACCTTGACTTTTTTCGTTCTTTTGTCGTTAGTGTTTTTGTTGGCTTCAAATTGAAGTTATAATCCAAATGCAAATAAGTTAGACCTTTCCGATGTATCAACAAATTCAACATGTTGAACCCTTGTCGACAAACTTGTAACCCAGCTTCCACCCAATCAATTGATGTTTTCTGGAAGTATCTCGTCGATTTTAAGCTCTGAATAAGCTTCCTCTTCTTTCTCTTATTGTTTTTAGTGGCCCCAGCAGGATTATGTAACTCATTTAAGACATGATTCTTGAGCAATTTCTGATAGGAAACACGTACTTTCACAACGCTATTATAATCTGGTCGTTGCTTATACCAAGATTTAACAATAGCAACATCTTCAGCTCTTACCATGTGACCACTGCGCTTATTAAACGGATATGGTGCATTCAATAAAGTTAATGCATCAGAAACCGAAGCCATATCTATTTCATAAAGCTCAGAGTAATCATTGGTGGAATTTTCTTGGTTTTCAATTGAATGTTCTTCAAAAAACGGTACTAAGTCTTCTACGCTTAAATCTTGCGAGGATGTTGGTGCTTTAACTCTATTGTTGAATGGTACTATTGGATTGAAGGTATGATTGAACAGAAAAGTGTTTGATGATTCAATTTCTGATTCGTTAAAAAAACAGTTCGGAGGTTGGTGATACGATCCAACTGAGACATTCTTAATGAAGGAATTATATAAGAATGGAAATGCAACTTTACATTCAGTTTTTAATGCAGAACGAATGACAACACTCTCTATCGAATTGAAATCAGTAAAATCTTCTGCCTCAGCATCAAATTTATCCTTGTATAATGGTTCAAACCTTGGGCCACCGGGAACAGTTACATTCAAATTTTTCGCAACAAAAAAGGAGCTTTCGTCAAATAAATAGAAGTAATTTGAATCGGTGACATTTGGTAATAATTGTTGAGAAACCTTGAACAACGAAGTCATGATTGGCAAATCTAAATTCCAATCTCTATATGAATCACCATTGACAATATCTAGGTCTTCTATAAGTGGTTTCTCATCGTATAACCAATCTTGAATGTCAGGAAATCGATCCAAATCGGCTTTGATTGCATTTAAGGGCTCGATGTCTTCTAAATTTTCTAGCCAATCCAATGGAGGTTCTTCGTCATCAAACGGCGGGAAGCGTAACCGCTTGAAATGTTTCCTATCTCTTTTCTCCCGTCTCATCATTGTCCATGCCGATGACCATTGGGCAAAATATACTGGTTCGATTACCCTAGGTATTTCATCAACAAATGTAATGGCCCCGTTGACATGGTACAATACCTTAACAGATTTTGTTTGTTCCCAAGGTTGGGGCATATTCTCCAACAACTTCAAGATCGCGTGTGGTATGTACTTCAATGCTCCCAAATGAGATCTCTTACTAAATGCTACCTTTTGTGAAGAAAGGTCACCCAGTTGAATCATAATCTTTCGTAAATGTTCCGGAGGCATCTCTGGTTTTACTGGCTGGGTTTGGCCACTCCTCTTACCATTCAGAACTTTGTATCTCGATTTCTGAAGCTGTAACCAATGCTTCTTGTTGTTTGAAATTTTTTCAACAGAGATATTTTGATTATTCTTCGAAATTTCACCAATTGGCGGATGTCGACGAGGGGGAGGAGGTGGAGGTGGTGGTGGAGCGATTCCTCTAGTATTCTGGGAGGTTGTACGTTTTGATGATGTTGAAGCACTGTTCGATAAGCCAGGAGGTGGTGGAGGTCTGGGGATTGATGTTTCAATTTTGGCTCTTTTCAGCCCCGTTTTACCATCTTTACCATTCTTTGAAAGACCTGGTGGTGGTGGAGGTGGAGGTAGTTGTCTCCCCATTGATTGTAGTGATTATTGAATGTGTTGTAGTTGGTTAATCTTGATTATGGCTGCATCTCATCAAAATGGGAATACGACATTTGCGACATTTAAAATGCGACATTTTTAGACTCCATAATATCCGGGTCCGATCAGTTGTTAATGTGGGAGGAATACTAATGGCGTCGTTCAACCAGACGTTGGAGAGTGTTACTATGAATTCTACTGGAGTAGACTCAACAAGCAATGAAGATGATTGGTTTGTGATTAGATTAGCTGAAGCGTTGGTGGACGCAGTTTGGGAGCAAAGTCAATCATCCACTCAGGAGTTTCTGTTTGACCGATTTGGTGGAATCATACGATATTGTTGTTCCATATATGGAGCGACATGTCTTGTCATGGCATTGGTGTTGAATAGAACTTTGGTGATAGCATCAACTAATAATACGCAAAACCAACAAGCACAATTGTACCAAAGAAGAGGGGTTAGTACTAAGAATAGACTGTCGGAATTCTTCAAGAAGGTAAGCATGACATTATTTAGATTGCTCGCTATAGCTCTGCTAGTATATAACGGATATCATGTTTTGGTTGCCTTGAATTTATATGGGCATATTAGTATAAACAGCAATACACCAATTGCCTGGTTTTATAAATTGATCCCAGATGCAATATTTGCATACGACGCAGCACAATTTGAAAATAATAGATATATGAGTACTCCGAAGAATCAGGTTATGATTGGACCAACCACTGATATGTATTGGCCCATATTCTTGAACTTTTGCTTATCTAGTTTTGCCGAAACGTTTCATTCGGTAATTCTGGGGAGGAAGCCTTACACAGAGAGTGGAATAACCATATTTGAGCATTCTTTAGCATTCCAAGAATTTAGTTCCAATGGTGCTTTCTTCTTTGGAAGTTCTAAATTTCATAAACGGCCAACAGAGCAGGTCCTTGTTGCCACTCTCTTCCTGATACTCACACACTTAAATATCCACATAGGTGGACTCATAAACAATAGTGAATATAGGTTAATTCCATCTACAATCCTCGGAGTTGGTTTCTTATCTTACTTTGTTTCATCAATTTTCAACGGTAAATTTTTTGGATTCCCGACAATTTTGATCCTCACCTTCGTTCCACAAGTTTTAATAGTAGGCATAATATCAATAAGTTGCCTTATTTTTATTCTAGCTGTGATTGCAAATGGATTTCGAATCCAAGATTTGAATTACGCCAGTTTTTTGAGTCACGAAAATTCTGATAATGAAATAGAATATACTACTCAAAACTCAAACATTCATTTGAATGATGATTTCTATACTGCTATTTTGAACCTTGTTATGTTATCCATCACTTCAGCGGGAAAATCGAGCTATATAACCGAACTCAGCATTGTAAGTATGGACGATGAGACTTGGATAGAAAGAAGTTTATGGGACAGCCTCCGAGAATCAATCGGTCTCCCTTTGGATAAAGGTAATCAAAACTACAATGTAGTTGACTATATGAAGAAGCATAATATTACCGGCTATGATAATTTAATTGCCAAACCTTCGAAGCATTTGATATCGGGATCTATCGGTGACTATAGCGAAACCTCGGCATTTGAAAATTCGAGTGTTTTATTCAAAAGGATCAAGTATATACGGTCTATGTTTTCTAATTTTTTTCAATTACTTATTGCATTATTCAAGAGTGGTATGAGAAAAGTACTTAACAAATTCAGAAGTCAAAGTGTCCAAGTTACATCTACTGATGAATCAATGGAAGAATTCGAGAGAAGGAAAGCACAGGTTCCACAATTCTTGAGCAAATACATGAGAAGAAGAACTGCGATGCAAATGTCAACTAAAAGGAAGACTTATATCACAGATTTGGTCAATGTCGATGAATTATCGATCACTGAAGTTGAACTGTCGTACCACCAGCTTTTGTCAGGAAAAGATATTCTCGAAATAGACGGCTCAGCTGATTATACTGTTGTCGAAGACTCAGAGTACGAGTCAGAACTCGAAGGTGATAGCGAACCCCCTATTAATGAATTAATAACCGCTACTAATTTTACGGAAATGGTCACATCGTCTTCCAATTCTATTTTGCAACATCATATGTCTAGCAATACCAGACTTACGCGTTCGCGTTACAAAGAAATATTGAACCATGAGTCCCAGCAGGATATACAAACGAGCAATTTAGTACAGATGCTTGTTGTAAAACGAATGGAACGTCTGTCCAAACCCGCGTCATCTGAACAGGATTCTCGACTCGATTGTGTGATTTGTCAAGTCAACACGCGTGAAATTATCACTTGGCCATGTAAATGTTTTGCCATATGTGAGTCCTGTCGATTGAGCTTGGTGTCGAAAGGAATTGAGGGTTGTGTATGTTGTCGTAGAAATGTGGAAGGTGTTTCCAAAGTGTTTATACCATAAATAGGGGTACAACTAAATTGGTTATATTAAAGGTATATAGTATTTTTTTTTTTTTCACTTTTTCTTCTACTTCTAGATCAGAGGTAATATAGAGAATGGTAGTTATTGGTATTAATATAGAGTTTTATACTGAGTGTTCTAAGTTTTGAAACAGTTGTGGAATTAGACGGAGAAAAGATTTGAAAATTCGTTGACTTTTTTGGCGAGAAAAAAAATAAAAACTTTCGTACCATCTGACAATTCTAAACAATTATTTATTTATAAATACTCTTCTACTGAAGTCCTGGAATAAGTAGAAGTTTAGTACGACATAGCACCATCTTCTTCAGTTGGGCAGAGATTAAAATTAAAAAGCAGAAAGTGATTTTGGACAATCTGCATTTATAGATAGATAATTTCAATTATTGACAACATGACAGATATAATTATTACAACAACTACTACGACAACCACGACAACTACAACAGTTCCACCAACTTTTGAGTTGTTGGGGGCTACTCTTGCAGAGAATTTCTTAAGATACTTGAACAGTTTGGATAGAATTCCTGGAGGGAAGATAATATTAAGATATATCAAATCATCATACAAGAATGACCCTGGAAGATCATTCTTTGAATTGGCATTATTACTATTTGCATTGTATTATTTTTTCTCGTCTAAAAAGAAGGAAAACAAGTCGGATATTATACGTTTCACTCCAAGAGAAATTGACGAATTATGTCAAGAGTGGGTTCCTGAACCTTTGGTTGATGATATGGACATTTTAGAGAAATGGCAAAATAAAACCACCCCTTTAATCATTGGCGCAAATGGTTCTCATATCGAGTTAGCATCAGACAAAAAGAATGTCTTGAATTTAGCATCTTATGATTTTTTGAATTTGAATGAATCCCCGGAAATCAAACAGGCTGCCACCCAAGTCATCAAAGCATCTGGTGTGGGAGCCTGTGGACCCCCCAACTTTTACGGTACGCAGGATGTGCATGTAAGGTTAGAAGAAGATCTTGCAAAGTACCTTGACGCAGAACAAGGTATTCTCTATGGCCAAGACTTTGTTACTGCAGGGTCCGTGATTCCAGCCTTTATCAAACGAGGTGACCTCTGTGTCATTGACAGTGGAGTCAACATTTCCATTCAGAAGGCCTTGATTGTTAGTCGTTGTGACATTGAATGGTATGACCACAATGACATGGAACATCTTGAACAAATCTTGAGTGAAGTTCAACCAGTGGTAGATAGACAAAAACCTTTGAAACGTAGAATGATTGTTACTGAGGGTATTTTTGCCAACACCGGTGAATTGGCTAATTTGCCAAAAATTGTCGAGTTGAAAAATAAATACAAGTACCGTGTATTTTTAGATGAAACTTTGTCAATTGGTGTTCTTGGTAAAACTGGAAGAGGATTGGCAGAACATTTCGCCATTCCACGTTCGGAAATTGGAATTACCATTGGTTCGTTAGCAAACTCGTTTGCTTCATCTGGAGGATTTTGCGTTGGCCCAAGAGTCATGGTACATCATCAACGAATTCAATCTAATGCATTTGTTTTCAGTGCATCGTTACCTCCATATTCAGCTAAAGTTGGATCACAGGCTATTCATGAAATCACTACTAACTTGAATGCTGCTGGAGAATCGCAATTAATTGCAGCATTAAGTGATAAAACCACTTTCTTGTATGACATGTTGTCATCTGTCGGGAATAGGTATTTCCAGGTAGCCTCCTCAATAGATTCTCCAATTATCCATTTGAGCTTAAGTACTGAACTTCGTGAAACTTTGGACTTACCATCATTATATGGTAACACTGTATTCTTGACTAGTGGTAAACAATCAAAGCTTTTGAATGAATTCGATGAATACTATAATGTTGAATCTTTTATTTTACAGAAGGTTATTGACCAGGTTTTGGATAAAACAAATATTTTGGTGACGAGAAGTAAACAGATTTTAGAACATGTCAATTTACCAGTCTTGCCTCCCCGTTTATTAATCAATGTCACAGTTGGCGCTTCAGATCAGGAGTTACAAAGGTTAGGTCAAGTATTACCTTCCATCTTTGATGAAGTTTGTGCCAACCTTAGAGGTGAAGCAGACTTGCTTGCCTTAAATAATGAAATCTCCCAGTATTGATCGATCTTAATAACCCTCCTCTTCGAATCAATGCGGACTAGACTACATCTGCAGTAGCAGCTTAAACTTTGTATTAATACATACTAATCCCATACAAACTTAATATACACATGAATAATAAATATACATATAATGCCAATATTAGTATGAATGCATACTAACGATACGATCTACTTCAGCATACGACTTCTTGCCTCCCTAGCTATAGATCGTGCTTCCTCTATATCGTGGGCATTATTATGATTCAAATCTTTCGCTAGTTCATATGCATCTTCAAATCTACGATGTTTCAACGAGTGTTTAGCTAACCATAATCTTGCTTTTGAAGTTTCATCTCCTACTCCCCATTCCAACTCTTGATCAAAACACAATTTCATATACTTGAATGTCTGCTCAATATCGCCGAGCTTCTCAGATATAATGGCTAACCTGTAACAAATGTGCGGTTCATAAATTCTACCTTGAGCATCAGCGCTTTCAAGTGGCATCGACCTATTAGCCGGCTCTACGGAGTCAGTTTCTTGATTGTTATAGTTATCTATTATCAATGCTTTCTCAAATGACTTTCTAGCATCTTCTAGCTTTTCAGTTTTTTCGTAACAATTACCCAAGGCCTGCCACATCCTCTTGTCGAGTGGCTGTAAACTTGTTGCTCTCTGGTAATAATATAACGCATATAAATGCATATCTAAAACTTCGTATGCCTGCCCCAAACCGTACCAAGCTCGAAAGTCTTTGGGATTAGTGTCCACAGCTCTTCGATAACTCTCAATTGCTGCATGACTATTTTTCAATTCGACAAACTCATGGCCCATCAAAGTCCAAGCACTTAAGCAGTTCTTGTTCAAAGATAGGGCTCTTTGGTAGTACATGATGGCCTTTTCGTGCTCACCTTTCATTGAATGATAATTGGCAATGATACAACAAGTTTCAGGTCGAAATTTATCAATTTGACTGGCAAATTGGGCAAAGAATGACAATTTCGATCTTTTTTCCATTACATACAACATATTTGAATATGTATCGAGATCATCCAACCTTAGAGGGTCATTTAGCAATATATCATCAAAAATAATTTCCGCTTTGTAGTAATCTAGATTATGGTAAGCAATTAAAAACTGCTGTACCTTAAGAAAGTTGAAATTGGGGAACACCAGCGACAAGCTATTCAAATTTTCCAAAAGGAGAGGTGATTGTTGATAAAATTGCTGTAAAATGACAATTTCAAAGTACTGGAACATGACATGGTTGGATATGGAAGATTTCGATGATTTCACTCTTTGGACAAACCCAATTGCTTCTTCAAAAGTGTTTAAGGACGCAATCAATTCTTGCCAACACGACCAATTCCAAGGGAATAATTGTAAAGACTTGAATAAGTTTTGTCTAGCCAATGTACTCTTCTTCTTTTTGTTGTATATTATCCCAGTAAGATATAACAAAAACGCGTTAGGCTGGTGTTTTTGATGATACTCTTCAATTTCCAACATAATTTTGGTTAATTTCGAATTCAACTTATCAATCACATCCTTTTTTTGGTTGTTTTGAAAATATTCATCCTCAGCTTCATTAACCAGACCTATATTAATCGATCCATCCGTCTCCTCTGTAGCCTTTTTGTCCACCGATATCAACTTAGCATAACACCTCAAGAATAATGCATGGCTACCCTTGCAATTTCGAAGCGCTAGCGCTGCCCTATCGAATTCCTTGCAATTGAAGTATGATCTGGCTAGTATAAACAGCGGGAGATCATTCCTTTGTATATCTTCTGCCTCACCTTCGAGAAGATCAACACTGGGGTACAGGACCAGTGAATCTGGAGGTAATCCGTTCAAAGCTTCTGAACACCATTTAGCAGCCTGGTACAAGTTCAAGTTAGTCAATTGGATTGATGCTTTATACAATTCTATTCGAATGGCAGCATCGTTTGAAGCAACCATTTGTAAAGTTGGTGAGTTTGCAGCACTCGCAAAATGAATTGAAAAATCAATTCACCACATAAAATTTAAACACACAGAGGAGATTGAAAGAATGCCATCAAAGGAGGAAGAGAATGTGTTGGGAGACCTCCAACAGGTGTTGGAAGAGTGTCTCAGTAGCTTTGAATCAGCATACGAAATGTTGGACTCAAATAAGGCGATGGTCACTGGAGAAACTAATGATAACAAGGTAGATAATAAACAATATATCATGGATTCATTCAAGGTGAATAGAGCTATAAACTCATATAAACATTGGGAGAGAGATAATATAGATCAGATGGTTACTGAAGATTTTGTTGAGTACAACAAGACAAAAGCTGAGGTAAGTCGATTGGATAACGAATATTCCCAGTTCATATTAGAAAATGATGGAATACGTACGAGTGTCAAGCTTCCGAAGTTTCAGTTTTCGTACCAGAGCTTGAAGATGGTTGGTGATGAGGAGTTGCTTGCAAGGATAGAAGGGGAACCGGAGTTGGTTGATATTAGTGAAATATATTCAGTCAATCCAAATGATGACTTGCCCTTCCCCGAGGATGCGGTAATCAAACAATTGATAAACATGGAATACCGAGTAAGAATGGAAAAGAGGTTGCGTTATGAAATTGCCCAGGGTATCAAACATCAAATTATTTCCAATAATAGTAAATGGAATGCTCGTGATACCGCTATTGAAGATTTCGTCTCGAAAAAGTTACCGTCTGTCATAAAAGAAGTGGAAAATACATTGGGAGAAATAGAATCTAGTGATTCAGAAGAGGACGAAGAGGATGAGGATGAGATAGAAGAAGAATTGCAAGAACAACTAGAGCAAGAAGAGGGGGAAGATCGAGAAGAAGAGGAAATAGAAGGTGAAGAGGAAATAGAAGAAATTGATGCTGACAATGACGATAGTCCGCGTGGTCAACAAGATGACCACAAACTTGAGGATGACTTAGATGATGTAATACAAAGTGATGACATGAATGATGAAGTTATGGAGGAAGAAAGGGTCACAAACGGTGCCCGTGATGCCGAAGCATATTACGAATCTCCGGCACCAATTATCGACCACGATAGCGATACAGAGATGCACGATGAGTAGAAATCAAAAATAAACATATTTGCATTTATAGAATTGTAAACCTTATAAAATTCGAATATATACTTTCTCTTACTCAAAAATGTTAAATAAGCACCCATACCCATTGATAAAACCTCTTTGCTTACGTAGCGGTTGCAATTCCATAAGGGAATATTCAATTTGCAATCAATTGCTCTTGCTTTTGTTCTGCAACAGCTTTGTCAGCGCTGTTACCGGAAGCAATATATTTAATTATTTGGCCGGCAGAATCACCTTCATCATGTCTATATTTAGCAATTCTAATAACTTGGTATCCAGCAACACCACCCAAGAAGAAATTAACACTGGCTAATAACATATTTCTTGGTTTGATAACAAACCCGGCCCAACGTGTCCAAATCACACCGGTAGCCATCAAGGCCAATTGTTGTGTTCCACTAACCTTTTCTACTGGTCTTTGAGAATCACTAAACCCAGCAATAACCAATGCCCATTTGAAAACTGGTGCCCAAAAATGTACGGTTTTTGGACCAGTTTCAGAGGCCATGAATTTGGAGAACTTAGAAGCGTGAGCAGCTGATGATGCCATGATGTTCTTTACTTTGTATTTGTTGTAAGTCTTACCTTGGTAAAGGAATGAGTTTAGCGGAACAAATATTTCCATTTCCGTAACTCCACTTTTTTATGCAGGAAAATCAAAAGAAATGAAAGGATTTTGATTCTTTAACCGATTTAACCAGATTAAATACTAAGCAGAGAATATTGAGTATTGAGTTCATCTTCATCATCATCATCAGATTCAAATTCAAATTCCTCTTCTTCTTCGTACTCATTTCCATCATTTTCATAATCATTAGTTTCTTGTATTGCCGGAATTATTTCCAACAGATTGATCTGAGCATTGGTTGTTAGGGGTGAAAAGAACTTGCACAATAATGATTGGGTATGGATTTGGTTATGTATTGATATTGCAATATTGACTTCATTGACATATTTTTTGTATAACCCAATACGTTCCAAAACTATATCACTTCTTTCTTTTGTTTGTATGGGGATGTTCAAGACATACCTGTCGTTAATACCTGATCTGTAAGCCTGATCCAAGATCTCATATTCATCGGTGAATATCTTGGCAAAGATATCACATTTTTTAAACAACCAATTCTTCGATTTTCCAGCAAAGCTTTCAATATTTCTTCTTGGCAATCTTGGAAACAAGCATCCAAGACCATGATTGTGGGTATACATAAATGATATCAATCCTTGCATTAATTTATCTAAATTCCATGATGGTTGCCATGTCTCCTTATGATACGACGTATTGGTTAAACACAAAGCTTTCCGAGTAACAAACCTTCCTGTAGGACTTATCATTTGTATCTCTGGTGGAGCAAATGGAAAGTTTGGTGGTAGTAAGATCAACCCCATATAACATCCCCCATGGTACGGCGTGCCTTCGGTTCCATGAATCAAGAAATACCAAATCAAGAAATTGGATTCATCGGGTTTGATCGTGAACGTGTCCGCTGGTTCACTCATCAATTGACCGTATTCCTTTTTTAAAAATTTCATCGTATAACTTTCGGCTCTCCCACCTAACGCATCAACGATGTGGGTCGGGGTTGGTGTAATTATACAATCAGCAGCTGTATTCATAGTTTAATAATTATAGAGTAATTCTCTTGTAGAACAAAAGAACTAAAAAAATCTTGTAAGGACAATCAAATTTTGGGCAATACCAAGCAGTTAAGTAGTTATTCGGTCACACTTTTATTCTGATAGACCTTTATTCTGGTTAACCATCTGTTCTTAACTCAAAACACTGTTGCTGCAAATTCCTACAAGTGATTTCCCGCGCCGAGGGAAATTATAGATTCTATAAAATATTTAATGGGCAATTTTAAACAACTAAATAATACCCCCTTGTTTACAGAGAGTATAGAATATCCCATCTGGATTTTGTAGTAATTGCTTGGGACTATCAAATTCTTTGATTTCTCCCTGATCCAAACTCAAAATCTTATCACTGTCCATCACAGTGTCTAATCGATGAGCAATGGTGATGATTGTCTTATCATGGAATTCTGATCGTATTGTTTGTTGGATTATTCGATCAGTTTGCACATCTACAGATGCAGTTGCCTCGTCAAGCACGAGAATTCGGCATTGATTCATCTTCAACAAAACTCGAGCTAACGAGATAAGTTGACGTTGACCTTGACTGAAATTCAGTCCATTTTCCTCAATCTGGAAATCTAGTCCACCTTCCAACTTTTCTATAGTATCCTTAAGATGCGCCAATGATAATGCTTGCCAGATTTCATCATCTTTATAATATTGAAATGGATCAAGATTCTGTCTCAATGTTCCGGCAATCAATTGTGAATCTTGCGGAATTGTACTTAACCGATGACGCAAAGCCTCCAAACTTACACCCGAGGTGATTAAATCGTCAATGACGACACTACCTTCACTAGCTTCAAGGATCCTAAAAATGGATAAGGCTAATGTACTTTTACCAGATCCAGTTCGACCTACCACCCCGATTTTCTCACCCGCTTTGATTGATAAATTGATATTTTTCAAAACATAATCCAAGTTTGGTCTATATTTGGTAGAATAATTTCTAAATTCAACCGCACCTTGTGATGGCCAACTTAATGGAGGAGCTAACCCATCTAATTTCTCCGTCTTCAACTGACAATATTCTAAACATCTTTCTACAGCTACCACATTCACTTCCAATTCTGCAGACATTCGTACAAGCATTTTTAACGAACTGGTAACTTGCATCGCATATGTCATGACAAAACCTGCCAATGATGCACTTAGAGGGTGCGAGGTAATAGTCGTAGATATTGCCAATGATGAAGCACATAATATACCAATAGATCCAATTAGTTGAAGTCGGTAGTATAACCATCGGTTTATCGATCTTAACATGTAAACAGCTTGAATGTTGAAATCAATATTGGCATGGTTGATAAATGTGAATCGGGAATTTTGCTTGAATGCTCGAATTGTGTCAATACCATTAAGACTCTCCCCTAAATGGGCATATATAGGGGACCTTGAAATAGATACCAACCGCTTCAACTCCCGCGATGCAGATACATAACAAATTTCATAGTATATATAAATCACCGACAATAGCACAATCACAACAATAAATGGTGGCATTACGAAGCCAACAACACCTAAGGTGAAAACAGTACTTACCAATCTTGAGAAAAAACCAGCAAAGACACCTGAAATTGACGAATCTATTTTGTTAATATCATTCGTGAATCTATTCATAATTCTACCAGCTGGATTCCTTTCAAAAAATGATATTGGAGAATGTAGAATTGTAAATGCCATTCTATTGTGGAAAACAGTGGACGCCTTAATTGCAAGCCAGAGTTGCATTATTGCTGATGAAAAGACTCTCACCAATGCTGCACTCAATCCAAATACAGCATAAATTCCAATGAATTCCCAAACATTTGAATTCTTTCCAGATCCAGAATTATGTTCAGTCCAATTTTTTAACCAATAATTGGCAGACACTGATAAGAACGAAGCAAACACCATTGTAAAGAACCATACGAACACTCCAGGAACTGAAGTTGCTTTAAAATATTCAAGATAAACTTCCCATTTTACTTTTCCTTTCGCGGATACTTCTGCCTGACTATTTAAGTTGGGCAAAAGCTTTTGTAAGGGTTCCCAATTAAAAGTTTCAACACTTGCCCTCCTTGTCAATTTATAATCAGAAATTGAAGATGAGCTCGTCGAAACTTCATCTTCCACCGAGCTACCAAATTCTTCCAAGAGCTTGAATAGCTTGGGATGATCATTGGCTTCAATATCAATCGAAGATACAGTCTCGACAAGAGTTCCATCTTCTATCAAACAAATCTTATCTGCATATTTTAATACTGAAATCGAATTGGTACCCATAACCACTGTTTTACCTTTCAACAAGCCTAACAAAACTTTCTCTATTAATTTTCTGCCAACATGTGAATCTACAGCGCTTAAAATATCATCTAATAAATATATGTCAGCACGAGAGTAAACGGCTCGAGCTAACGCAAGTCTTGCCTTTTGTCCACCAGATAATGAAACACCCTTTTCACCGACTAAGGTTTCATCACCTTCATTCAAAATCTGCAAATCCTGGGTTAATTGACAAGCTTCCAAAGTTTTAGAATAAAAATCAGGTTCCCATCTATGACCAAATGTGATATTCTCCTTAACAGATGCATTCATGATCCAAGGCAGTTGTTCGCAATAAGCCACCGAGCCACCAATTTTTATGGATCCACTATCATTCATTTTAAGTTGACCTAGAATTGCAGACAACAACGACGATTTCCCAGAACCCACTTTACCAACGACGCAATAAAATTCTTCTGGTTTTACATCTACATCAATGTCACGTAGAACTGTCTTATCACCCCAAGAAAAGGAACCTTTTATAGATACCGAGCTATCATCAGTATATTCCACCAAATCGGGATTTAATTCTTCGAGCCCTAAAAATTTGTTGATACGATCAAGAGCAACTGACGCTTCAATCATACTGGTAATAACTTGAGGTAACGATAACAACGGGCTTGACAATAAATTTAATAAAGCCAAGGAAGGGAAAACAATATCTGAAGTCAAGGGAATATCTGACATTAATGCAAATGTTGAAAATGAAGTGAAAGCCACTAAAAATGGAATAATGTTCCAAATAAATACGGCAAATTGATTAATAAATCTAATTTTCTTTAAGTTCACCAATTCTTCATTATTACGAATGTCTGAAAGTTTCTCCAACATCGGTTTTTCCCAGGCAAATAATTTGATTGATTTGATTGACATTAAAATTTCTTGAATTAATTTGGAACGTTTATCTTTCAAACTCATTTGGGTTTTGTTTAATTTTTTTGAGTATTTGACAATAAAACTATTGATTGGTAATAATAAAATCATGGTGAATATCCCTGATAAAGTTGCTTTACCCAACAAGGGCCAGAGTGAAAGAATACAAATAAATATATCTGTGGGAGCTAAAATCAAAGTAGAAATGTCTTGACTGACGCTTTGAATACGATTAACATCAATCGACATGAGATTGATAATATCACCAGTACTACCATTGGCAACCTTCAAACTTTTTTGATAAATGATTGCCGTCAAGCCCGAACGACAATTCAAGCCTAGTTGCAAGTTCGTTAAGAAGTATTCATTATAGAAGAAAGTTTGAATAATGGTTAAAGTAAACATCAGCAAACAGATCAATACACCTTGGAAAAAGGGCGAGTCATCTTGAAAGAACAAAATCAATAATCTTAACAATTGGGGTTGTAAAAATCCGAGCAATTTACTTGACAATTCATAAAAGAAGGATAATAAGGCAATCTTCCCAAATGCTTTCGATAAAGCCATTACAAAAGTCCAATTTGAATAAACGCTATCTTTCTTATTATAGAACTTCAAGAATCGGGAAGCTGAATCATGGGCCGATAATTGGGTGGGGAAATACTCCGGGAATTCTGGTAGGGTATGCGTTTTGGAAGCATTTGAAATAAGGGGATTCATCCATGAGAATGTAAATTTATCAATAACATTAGGATACTTGAGGACTTTCCTTAATTTTGGATCTGATGAGTAGTGGGTAATTAAAGTATGCGTGGGTTTATAAAACCGGTATTCTAAGGCGAATATTATTGTTGCATTGATCAAATAAAACAAATTCAAGTCGATTAATTTGAAATTGGTAAAATTCTGATAATATATAGCAACTTGAAAAGTTTGAAACATGGGCCAGAATATCAATAGATTATCCAAAGCAACAGGGAAATATATAGGTTCCAAGACATGTAAGGCTAGTATCAAAGCTAGATTGAATGTATTCAATGTAAGATCAATCAAATCGAAACATAATCTCCACCAACCAACGACCTGAATAACCACCAATAGTATTTTAACGATTTGGAGTAAACCTGTGTCTTTTGGAGTTAATTTACCATAACCTTTCTCTGTAAATAACCTTGCTAAAGTCTTGAGATTCCACAAGATTGATCCTAAGGAAAAGACATTAAACCAAAGTATGAGAAAACAAGGATCAAAGGAGTTTTCGCCAGACGGTACTAGTGGTGAAAATAACTTATCACCACTGCATTTGAATGAGGTTAGCATATACCAAGATGTTATCGAATCTAAATGATAATTGCTGATTGCCCTCATCATATCCAGTTCCATTTAACAATTTGGAAAAACTCAGATTATATACAGGATTTCTTAGAAATGTGGTACTTTTCTTATAAACACCAACAGACAGAGGTTGAGTAGATATGATTGCATTGGAAACATTAATATAAGTATACCAGAAATACTGGAGTGTGGATTACCCAAGTTGTGATTAACAAACAAAACTAATACGCATAAAGTCCAAAGATTCATTTTAAATCACTCTAATAGGATGATGGATGCTTATGACAATCCTCTCGCCTATTCCAGATTCTGTTGCATATTCAATTGTGTTTGAGTAAAATATATAATGTTAGCAAAGACGTGCTTTCGATATAGATATGACGATGTAGACAATTTGCAAAACAATGATTCACAACATCTGCATTGATTATTCGTGGCATTATAATATTTGTATAGATCTGATACACACCTAAGAAAAGAACTAAAAATTCATATAATTTATTCTCTCATGTCATTACAATTAATTTTGGTGGTGTATTTGGTATTTTCGAATCGATGATGACTGATATATACAATCAGAAAACTAATTCTGAACACGGAAATATCGATGGTAAAGAAGTTGATGATGGTATTCTTCTGGAGAGGTTGCCAAACAAGCTTTGGAAAATGTTGGTTTCAAAACTGAATATGAACAGGTTATTGAAAGGACGTTGAAATCCCTTGGTATTGTCCTTTGTCTGGTAAATTGAATTACGTGCAAACTTTTGGTGATTATTTCACCTATAACCAGTGAAATCTGTAGAACTTGGTCACACAAACCGTTGGTTTAATAAAATCGGGGTTTCTCCAAAAGGTCCTCACCGCTTTAGAAGGTGCCGCCATCAACTTTGTTGAAGGTGGACAATATTAATTCACCCCAACGATGTTATATGTTGTTAGAAACCCTAAAAAATTAAATGTATTTATACATTGTATAATATAAAATGATTATAGCTAATTAAAAATTTAAACAGAAGTTGATGTTTTTCATTGTACATACAAAATTGATTCTAAAAATAAATAAATCTACATTTTGATGCTTTGGCGGGTAACTTTCTGAACTAGTAAATTTATGTTTCACTTTAAACGATTCATCTTTAATTGTTGGCAAACTGAAAGCATGTGCAAACAATTCCAACCAACATCATCAAGTCGGAAAGGAACGCTATCAAGTCCACAAATAAGAGGCCGATGTAAGCAACAATTGCCTTTCCTAAGCTGGGTGTACTGACTTCTTGCGATTCAAGTCTTATATGATAATCATAAGTGGGTCTATATATATGATAAGTCATTATACTAAACTTGATAGCTGCAATTGTAAATGGTATATCAAAGGCAAATAAACAGCATTTAACAACTGTACCCATCTTCGTGATTGTTTCACGATCGGCAATTAACTCGGCTCCAAATCCAAACCCGACTCCTGCTGCAATTCCTGCAAACAAGCATATGTAAATCATGCATATTACAAAGTTCGCTTCGTTTGATTCAAATTGGGAGTCATCAACGTCATCATAAAGTCCAATGTTTTCTTCCTCTTCCTTTAAAGATCTACGAAAGACGGGATTGATTCTAGATTTTTTACCAGCACGAGGTTCTTCTTTGGCAACAGATTTTCGTTTGGGAGCAGCTTTTGGTTTGTCATCGGTCTTCATTAGCATTTGCATGCCTTTAGTTACCTCTTCCACTTGCTTTTCTGTCATATCTGGAATAAAAAAAAAGCTATTTCATGAACTCAATAATTCATTTGTGGTATTTTTTTCCGAATGGCTGCGAAAAGATTTTTGTTTGTGGCAGACTCTTTTGTGTTCTGGCTTGGAGTAATAGATATCCCAGTTATGAGGCTAAATAATATTCGACAATCACTCCATTTCAACTGTATTCCCTCACACCCTCATGATTTTATGAGTCAATTTAAGCTTCCTGTTATCCGTACAAAGTCACGAAATATGTTTTTGCATTAGATTTACTCTTATCTACTTACGTAGGTAGCCATGTTACTTGAGAACTAGAATTCTGATTGTTACTACTTAAGTAAGCTTCTATATTAACAGTCGTTTCATAATTATTCTGTAGGTTTAATTTAGGGGCAGTAGTGCTAAAATACCTTAAACAGATGAAAATACGAGGTGTTAAATGTTGATTTGTTTGATAGTACAACATTTGTGGATAAATTCAAGCCATAGTGTAATAGTACCTTTTATATTTTATGTGAACGGTTTAGAAAATTAGGTCTAGCCGTGACTTACCGCAATACAACCATGATCTTATGGTGCAATACAAAATAATACAAGTTGATATATGTAGTTTTATTTCTTGTAGTTATATATAGTTCGATAGCTTCCCGTACCTAAATGAAGTGCCTAGATGATTTCAAATACAATGAAAAGAATGAATATACAGAGTCCTATGACTAACATCCAGCCGCACAGGATAATATCTTTGAGTTTGTTTCTAGCTTTCCTTTTCGCTTTCCCATTAGCAGCTTCCGTGTGCCGTGATTCCATTCCAATTTAATTTTAGTTATAGTATCAATTGTTATTCTTAATAATGGAGAATAAAGTAAACAAGAATCAAAATTTAACTGTCAAGACATTGTGATATTCCTGCTCGTGGAGTTACCAATTATGATAATCAGGCAAGTGGAAATCAAGTAACATTTTATGAGAATAGAGAAACCGGTAATTATAGTATTTTCATATCGATTAACAACGTTTGTAATATATAACACTAGAATACATACTTGGCGTCGTAGATGATGGAATTTGATTGACGAAGTTGTAGAAATATATTCCTCCTAAATAGGAAGTACAGAATATCCAAATACAACTAGTTGCTCATGCAGAACAGTATTACATTTAATGTGTATATCCAGATATAGTCTGACAAAATTCAATATTAACACTCCTACTGGCCTCAGATAGAAATGCCGTAGATTCATAAAATCATGATGGTTCTCAACAACTACTGCATGTTCACCCATACAACCCCCAGTAGGATCACTATCTACCGACAAGGACACCAAAGACAATAAAGCCGCATAATATACCAAACAGAACCACTAGACACACAACAAGCTCCACGTTTGCTTTGCTTTCAATCAGTGCAACTTCTTCCTCAATTAGAATTTCTTTATTTTCCTCGGATAGTTCATCAAAATCCAGTCCTTGGGATAACTCGTTCGTAATGCAATTGTAGGAATCATCCCAATCTTCGTTGTCTAACTCATTTTCGATTTCAAAGTCGTTCATGTTGAAATTGAGATCGATTCTATGCCAACTGTTGAGTAAATACAAATTTATTTACTATTCTATCTTTTATTGCCAACTAGGGAAGTAGAATATCAAAAGAAAAAAAATAGGAAACCATACGCATACAATAGTGATTACACTCTATATTACTATATATTTCTAGAAGTTACTTAATTGGCAGTGTCAGACTTTGGTTCACATAACTGTACTCTCGATTGGTATATTAGATAAAAACGTACAAACCATTATAATCAGGACCACAATTAAATTGCGGTATGAATTATACTAACTAAAAGGATATATGTGTATAATCAAGTATTAACAAAGGTAGATATTCTATTCTTAATACTTATGGATTATTTTTATAGGAGGTTGGATATACAATTTCCAGGTTACTAAAGATGTGTCTTTATCATCATCATTGGGGCCATGAAACTAATCCTCTGATACAACAGATGATAAACCCAAAGAGAAATGAAAAACAAATTAACAATGCAACCCCAAATGTCATCCAAAAATGTCTTTCATTTCTAGCCCATCTTGCTCTTTTCACTTCTTTCAGGGTCTTCAATACCTTATCGTACTCAGCTATTTTATTGGTTTGATACCTCAAGATTTCCAGATTTCGATTCAAGCTACCCATATTTAGTACGACAAATACAATATCTAAACGGTCCAATTCCATTTGCTTAGCAGAATTTGAAACCTGAATCAAAAATTATCAGAAATTAGGAAACTTCAAAAATCCAATTGACTAGAGTATGATTATTATCGTAATCTGAATTCAAAGCTAATAAATCTCATACTTTCTAGGGGGAATAACCCGAAAACCTATCACTTGTTCTGGATTTGTGATCCCTTGGATCTCGATTAGTAAGAGTTTAGCACAAATTTTTTAATCGTAAATTTAGATTGATATAATACACTATGAATTCAATTGATTAATTATATAACTATACAATTAAACCCCAACTCCCCTCTAGAATAGGAACCTAGAAAACAAGGGAAATGGATAACTTCATTGAATTTGAATGAGGATAGAATATACAACAAATGAAAAAGATAATTGCCATGACTAAAATCGAACCTGGGTTAAGAAATTGGCAAGATCAGATACAGGACTTCTTGGAAATGTGGTAGTTTTTTTTATAAACGACAACTAACACAGATTGATTGATAATGGTAGCATTGGTAACATTAGAATCAATATAGCAGAAACACTGGAGTTTGGTTTACCCAACTCGCAATTGATGGATGGGACAACTACTTCCAAATCTCGAAATTAAAGTCCTCAGGTGCATTCTAGGTCAATCAGCATGATGCATCTTGAGACATTATTGTAAGAGAGATATATAAATTGATATATAGTTTGCCATATACCAATCCTCCTCCTTATTCAATGGAAAATAGACAATTTACAATAAACAATTTACAACATATGGCAAAATATCTAAAAAATACCAAATAGAAAAAAACCAAATAGTACCGAAATGAAATAAAATGAAATAACCAATTGACAAAACACGAATAAATGTGAATATTCATTCAACAGATACAGAAGCGACAATTATAAATATGAATAGAGTCAGGTATTCCATATCCCTACTGATATTACTTGGTGTCGTGATGAATTTAATGTATTATCACATGATGCAACGAGATCGTTTGCTACACCACGAGCCGTCCCAGTGAACCAGCAGGGATGGGTGTGAGGCTGGGTGTGTAGTGAGGGCGTAAGGGGAATGAGAGTGCAGGAGGAGTGAGAGTGGGACTGTGTGCCGAGCAACATTTTTTTTGTAAAGTGCGTTTTTCGGAACCGAGATCCATCCACCAATATTTTTATTGCCAATGGAAAGAAATCGGAGTTTTTCAAACCTGGAGAAGAGCAGAATAGCCGAAAATGTTAAAAAAATCCGAAATCAATAATTGGCATAAGAAAAAGGAAGAAATGAGATATAGAGTATAATATATAGTGTATACCATATCCAATTGAGTTGTAGTTACCTCAATTGATCCCAATTGATCCCAAGTGTTTGTTGGTGGTGAAATTCTGAGCGTGTGTCGGATCACAGCAAATTATTAAATGCTTCTTTTTCATTGGCTGAGAAGTTTCTTATCTGCACTCCCACATAATAGCCCTGCCAGTAAAAATCTATTTAATTATCCTGATATCCCCCTGGTTGGAAATCTTTTTCTTTTACTTTAACCAATGTTATCTGCCAGATCTACTATTAAAGCTCCCCGTTTTATCAGAGGGTTAGCTACTGCTGGTTTAACTAGAGATTCTCAAGTTAACCAAAATTTATTGGAAACTCATTCATTCATCAATTACAAGAAAAACTTGGAAAATGTTGAAATTGTTAAATCTAGATTAAATAGACCTTTGACTTATGCTGAAAAATTGCTTTACGGTCATTTAGACAACCCTCATGAACAAGAAATCGAAAGAGGTGTTTCTTACTTGAAATTGAGACCAGACAGAGTCGCTTGTCAAGATGCTACCGCTCAAATGGCTATTTTACAATTCATGTCTGCTGGTATGCCAGCTGTCGCCACTCCATCAACTGTCCATTGTGATCATTTGATTCAAGCCCAATTAGGTGGATCCAAAGATTTAACCAGAGCTATTGACTTAAATAAAGAAGTTTTCGATTTCTTGTCTTCCGCTTGTGCTAAATACGATTTAGGTTTCTGGAAACCAGGTTCCGGTATTATTCATCAAATCATCTTGGAAAATTACGCTTTCCCAGGTGCTTTATTAATTGGTACCGATTCTCATACTCCAAATGCCGGTGGTTTAGGTCAATTAGCTATTGGTGTAGGTGGTGCTGATGCCGTCGATGTCATGGCTGACTTACCTTGGGAATTAAAAGCTCCAAAAATTATGGGTGTTAAATTAACCGGTAAAATGTCCGGTTGGACCTCTCCAAAAGATATCATCTTGAAATTAGCCGGTATTACTACTGTCAAAGGTGGTACTGGTTTCATTGTCGAATATTTCGGTGAAGGTGTCGAAACTTTCTCTTGTACTGGTATGGGTAC